>CAJQUN010000474.1:0-298159 GCA_907163345.1 Haberlea rhodopensis | reverse complement strand
TTGGAATCTGCCAAAGCCATATGTTACATTTACACGTTATGACATTTGACTTTCATAAATCAGCCAGGCTGACATCATAGAGGCCGTATAATTTTTTTTCTTCTAGGAAAACCCTAAACCGAGTGAAAAATTCTTACGGCTTTTTGAAAACTCAAAATTGAATCTGCCAAAGCCAATATGTTACATTTACACCGTTATGACATTTGACTTTCAGAAATCAGCCCGATCTGACATCATAGAGGCCGTATAATTTTATTTCTTCTAGGAAAACCCTAAAACCGGGTGAAAAATTCTTACGGCATTTTGAAAACTCAAAATTGGAATCTGCCAAAGCCAATATGTTACATTTACACCGTTATGACTTTGACTTTCAGAAATCAGCCCGGGCTGACATCAGAGAGGCCGTATAATTTTTTTTCTTCTAGGAAAACCCTAAAACGAGTGAAAAAATTCTTACGGCTTTTGAAAACTCAAAATTGGAATCTGCCAAAGCCAATATGTTACATTTACACCGTTATGACTTTTGACTTTAGAAATCAGCCCGGGCTGACATCAGAGAGGCCGTATAATTTTTTTTTCTAGGAAAACCCTAAAACCGAGTGAAAAATTCTTACGGCTTTTTGAAAACTCAAAATTGGAATCTGCCAAAGCCAATATGTTACATTTACACCGTTATGACTTTGACTTTCAGAAATCAGCCCGGGCTGACATCATAGAGGCCGTATAATTTTTTTCTTCTAGGAAAACCCTAAACCGAGTGAAAATTCTTACGGCTTTTTGAAAACTCAAAATTGGAATCTGCCAAAGCCAATATGTTACATTTACACCGTTATGACATTTGACTTTCAGAAATCAGCCCGGGCTGACATCAGAGAGGCCGTATAATTTTTTTCTTCTAGGAAAACCCTAAAACTAGTGAAAAATTCTTACGCTTTTTGAAAACTCAAAATTGGAATCTGCCAAAGCCAATATGTTACATTTACACCGTTATGACTTTTGACTTTCAGAAATCAGCCCGGGCTGACATCAGAGAGGCCGTATAATTTTTTTTTTCTCTAGGAAAACCCTAAAACCGTGAAAAATTCTTACGGCTTTTTGAAAACTCAAAATTGGAATCTGCCAAAGCCAATATGTTACATTTACACCGTTATGACTTTGACTTTCAGAAATCAGCCCGGGCTGACATCATAGAGGCCGTATAATTTTTTTCTTCTAGGAAAACCCTAAAACCGAGTGAAAAATTCTTACGGCTTTTGAAAACTCAAAATTGGAATCTGCCAAAGCCAATATGTTACATTTACACCGTTATGACTTTTGACTTTCAGAAATCAGCCCGGCTGACATCATAGAGGCCGTATAATTTTTTTCTTCTAGGAAAACCCTAAAACCGAGTGAAAAATTCTTACGGCTTTTGAAAACTCAAAATTGGAATCTGCCAAAGCCAATATGTTACATTTACACCGTTATGACTTTGACTTTCAGAAATCAGCCCGGGCTGACATCAGAGAGGCCGTATAATTTTTTTCTTCTAGGAAAACCTAAAACCGAGTGAAAAATTCTTACGGCATTTTGAAAACTCAAAATTGGAATCTGCCAAAGCCAATATGTTACATTTACACCGTTATGACTTTTGACTTTCAGAAATCAGCCCGGGCTGACATCAGAGAGGCCGTATAATTTTTTTTCTTCTAGGAAAACCCTAAAACCGAGTGAAAAATTCTTACGGCTTTTGAAAACTCAAAATTGGAATCTGCCAAAGCCAATATGTTACATTTACACCGTTATGACTTTTGACTTTCAGAAATCAGCCCGGCTGACATCAGAGAGGCCGTATAATTTTTTCTTCTAGGAAAACCCTAAAACCGAGTGAAAAATTCTTACGCCATTTGAAAACTCAAAATTGGAATCTGCCAAAGCCAATATGTTACATTTACACCGTTATGACTTTTGACTTTCAGAAATCAGCCCGGGCTGACATCATAGAGGCCGTATAATTTTTTTCTTCTAGGAAAACCCTAAAACCGGGTGAAAAATTCTTACGGCTTTTTGAAAACTCAAAATTGGAATCTGCCAAAGCCAATATGTTACATTTACACCGTTATGACTTTGACTTTCAGAAATCAGCCGGGCTGACATCATAGAGGCCGTATAATTTTTTTCTTCTAGGAAAACCCTAAAACCCGAGTGAAAAATTCTTACGCTTTTTGAAACTCAAATTGGAATCTGCCAAAGCCAATATGTTACATTTACACCGTTATGACTTTTGACTTTCAGAAATCAGCCCGGGCTGACATCAGAGAGGCCGTATAATTTTTTTTCTAGGAAAACCCTAAAACCGAGTGAAAAATTCTTACGGCTTTTTGAAAACTCAAAATTGGAATCTGCCAAAGCCAATATGTTACATTTACACCGTTATGACTTTTGACTTTCAGAAATCAGCCCGGGCTGACATCAGAGAGGCCGTATAATTTTTTTTCTTCTAGGAAAACCCTAAAACCGGTGAAAAATTCTTACGGCTTTTTGAAAACTCAAAATTGGAATCTGCCAAAGCCAATATGTTACATTTACACCGTTATGACATTTGACTTTCAGAAATCAGCCCGGGCTGACATCAAGAGGCCGTATAATTTTTTCTTCTAGGAAAACCCTAAAACCGAGTGAAAAATTCTTACGGCTTTTTGAAAACTCAAAATTGGAATCTGCCAAAGCCAATATGTTACATTTACACCGTTATGACTTTTGACTTTCATAAATCAGCCGGGCTGACATCAGAGAGGCCGTATAATTTTTTTTCTTCTAGGAAAACCCTAAAACCGAGTGAAAAATTCTTACGGCTTTTTGAAAACTCAAAATTGGAATCTGCCAAGCCAATATGTTACATTTACACCGTTATGACTTTTGACTTTCAGAAATCAGCCCGGCTGACATCATAGAGGCCGTATAATTTTTTTCTTCTAGGAAAACCCTAAAACCGAGTGAAAAATTCTTACGGCTTTTTGAAAACTCAAAATTGGAATCTGCCAAAGCCAATATGTTACATTTACACCGTTATGACTTTTGACTTTCAGAAATCAGCCCGGGCTGACATCATAGAGGCCGTATAATTTTTTTCTTCTAGGAAAACCCTAAAACCGAGTGAAAAATTCTTACGGCTTTTTGAAAACTCAAAATTGGAATCTGCCAAAGCCAATATGTTACATTTACACCGTTATGACATTTGACTTTCATAAATCAGCCCGGGCTGACATCAGAGAGGCCGTATAATTTTTTTCTTCTAGGAAAACCCTAAAACCGAGTGAAAAATTCTTACGGCTTTTTGAAAACTCAAAATTGGAATCTGCCAAAGCCAATATGTTACATTTACACCGTTATGACATTTGACTTTCATAAATCAGCCCGGGCTGACATCAGAGAGGCCGTATAATTTTTTTCTTCTAGGAAAACCCTAAAACGAGTGAAAAATTCTTACGGCTTTTGAAAACTCAAAATTGGAATCTGCCAAAGCCAATATGTTACATTTACACCGTTATGACTTTTGACTTTCATAAATCAGCCCGGGCTGACATCAGAGAGGCCGTATAATTTTTTTTCTTCTAGGAAAACCCTAAAACCGAGTGAAAAATTCTTACGGCTTTTGAAAACTCAAAATTGGAATCTGCCAAAGCCAATATGTTACATTTACACCGTTATGACTTTTGACTTTCAGAAATCAGCCCGGGCTGACATCAGAGAGGCCGTATAATTTTTTTTTCTAGGAAAACCCTAAAACCGAGTGAAAAATTCTTACGCCTTTTTGAAAACTCAAAATTGGAATCTGCCAAAGCCAATATGTTACATTTACACCGTTATGACTTTTGACTTTCATAAATCAGCCCGGGCTGACATCAGAGAGGCCGTATAATTTTTTTCTTCTAGGAAAACCCTAAAACCGAGTGAAAAATTCTTACGGCTTTTTGAAAACTCAAAATTGGAATCTGCCAAAGCCAATATGTTACATTTACACCGTTATGACATTTGACTTTCAGAAATCAGCCCGGGCTGACATCAGAGAGGCCGTATAATTTTTTTTCTTCTAGGAAAACCCTAAAACCGAGTGAAAAATTCTTACGGCTTTTTGAAAACTCAAAATTGGAATCTGCCAAAGCCAATATGTTACATTTACACCGTTATGACTTTTGACTTTCATAAATCAGCCCGGGCTGACATCAGAGAGGCCGTATAATTTTTTTCTTCTAGGAAAACCCTAAAACCGAGTGAAAAATTCTTACGGCTTTTGAAAACTCAAAATTGGAATCTGCCAAAGCCAATATGTTACATTTACACCGTTATGACTTTTGACTTTCAGAAATCAGCCCGGGCTGACATCAGAGAGGCCGTATAATTTTTTTTCTTCTAGGAAAACCCTAAAACCGAGTGAAAAATTCTTACGGCTTTTTGAAAACTCAAAATTGGAATCTGCCAAAGCCAATATGTTACATTTACACCGTTATGACTTTTGACTTTCAGAAATCAGCCCGGGCTGACATCAGAGAGGCCGTATAATTTTTTTCTTCTAGGAAAACCCTAAAACCGGGTGAAAAATTCTTACGGCTTTTTGAAAACTCAAAATTGGAATCTGCCAAAGCCAATATGTTACATTTACACCGTTATGACATTTGACTTTCAGAAATCAGCCCGGGCTGACATCAGAGAGGCCGTATAATTTTTTTCTTCTAGGAAAACCCTAAAACCGAGTGAAAAATTCTTACGGCTTTTGAAAACTCAAAATTGGAATCTGCCAAAGCCAATATGTTACATTTACACCGTTATGACTTTTGACTTTCAGAAATCAGCCCGGGCTGACATCAGAGAGGCCGTATAATTTTTTTCTTCTAGGAAAACCCTAAAACCGAGTGAAAAATTCTTACGGCTTTTTGAAAACTCAAAATTGGAATCTGCCAAAGCCAATATGTTACATTTACACCGTTATGACTTTTGACTTTCAGAAATCAGCCCGGGCTGACATCAGAGAGGCCGTATAATTTTTTTCTTCTAGGAAAACCCTAAAACCGAGTGAAAAATTCTTACGCCTTTTGAAAACTCAAAATTGGAATCTGCCAAAGCCAATATGTTACATTTACACCGTTATGACTTTTGACTTTCAGAAATCAGCCCGGGCTGACATCAGAGAGGCCGTATAATTTTTTTTCTTCTAGGAAAACCCTAAAACCGAGTGAAAAATTCTTACGCTTTTTGAAAACTCAAAATTGGAATCTGCCAAAGCCAATATGTTACATTTACACCGTTATGACTTTTGACTTTCAGAAATCAGCCCGGGCTGACATCAGAGAGGCCGTATAATTTTTTTCTTCTAGGAAAACCCTAAAACCGAGTGAAAAATTCTTACGGCTTTTTGAAAACTCAAAATTGGAATCTGCCAAAGCCAATATGTTACATTTACACCGTTATGACTTTGACTTTCATAAATCAGCCCGGGCTGACATCAGAGAGGCCGTATAATTTTTTTCTTCTAGGAAAACCCTAAAACCGAGTGAAAAATTCTTACGGCTTTTTGAAAACTCAAAATTGGAATCTGCCAAAGCCAATATGTTACATTTACACCGTTATGACTTTTGACTTTCAGAAATCAGCCCGGGCTGACATCAGAGAGGCCGTATAATTTTTTTCTTCTAGGAAAACCCTAAAACCGAGTGAAAAATTCTTACGGCTTTTTGAAAACTCAAAATTGGAATCTGCCAAAGCCAATATGTTACATTTACACCGTTATGACTTTTGACTTTCAGAAATCAGCCCGGGCTGACATCAGAGAGGCCGTATAATTTTTTTTCTTCTAGGAAAACCCTAAAACCGAGTGAAAAATTCTTACGGCTTTTTGAAAACTCAAAATTGGAATCTGCCAAAGCCAATATGTTACATTTACACCGTTATGACTTTTGACTTTCAGAAATCAGCCCGGGCTGACATCATAGAGGCCGTATAATTTTTTTCTTCTAGGAAAACCCTAAAACCGAGTGAAAAATTCTTACGGCTTTTGAAAACTCAAAATTGGAATCTGCCAAAGCCAATATGTTACATTTACACCGTTATGACTTTGACTTTCAGAAATCAGCCGGGCTGACATCAGAGAGGCCGTATAATTTTTTTCTTCTAGGAAAACCCTAAAACCGAGTGAAAAATTCTTACGCTTTTTGAAAACTCAAAATTGGAATCTGCCAAAGCCAATATGTTACATTTACACCGTTATGACTTTTGACTTTCAGAAATCAGCCCGGGCTGACATCAGAGAGGCCGTATAATTTTTTTTCTTCTAGGAAAACCCTAAAACGAGTGAAAAATTCTTACGGCTTTTTGAAAACTCAAAATTGGAATCTGCCAAAGCCAATATGTTACATTTACACCGTTATGACTTTTGACTTTCAGAAATCAGCCCGGGCTGACATCAGAGAGGCCGTATAATTTTTTTCTTCTAGGAAAACCCTAAAACCGAGTGAAAAATTCTTACGGCTTTTTGAAAACTCAAAATTGGAATCTGCCAAAGCCAATATGTTACATTTACACCGTTATGACTTTTGACTTTCAGAAATCAGCCCGGGCTGACATCAAGAGGCCGTATAATTTTTTTCTTCTAGGAAAACCCTAAAACCGAGTGAAAAATTCTTACGGCTTTTTGAAAACTCAAAATTGGAATCTGCCAAAGCCAATATGTTACATTTACACCGTTATGACTTTTGACTTTCAGAAATCAGCCCGGGCTGACATCATAGAGGCCGTATAATTTTTTTCTTCTAGGAAAACCCTAAAACCGAGTGAAAAATTCTTACGGCTTTTGAAAACTCAAAATTGGAATCTGCCAAAGCCAATATGTTACATTTACACCGTTATGACTTTTGACTTTCAGAAATCAGCCCGGGCTGACATCAGAGAGGCCGTATAATTTTTTTTCTTCTAGGAAAACCCTAAAACCGAGTGAAAAATTCTTACGGCTTTTTGAAAACTCAAAATTGAATCAGCCAAAGCCAAAATGTTCAATTTACACACGTTATAACTTTTGACTTTAGAAATCAGCCCAGACTCGACATCAGAGACGGCCGTATTTTATAATTTTTTTTTATTCTAGGAAAATACTAAAACCGAATGAAAAATTCCTTACGGCTTTTTTGAAAACTCAAAATTTGATTCTGCAAAGCCAATATGTTACATTTACACCGTTACGCCTTTTGACTTTCAGAAATCAGCCGCTGGCTGACATCAAAGAGGCCGTATAATTTTATTTCTTCTAGGGAAAACACTAAAACCGAGTGAAAAATTCTTACGGCTTTCGAAACTTCAAAATTGGAATCTGCCAAAGCCAATATGTTACATTTACACCGTTATTGACTTTGACTTTAGAATCAGCCCAGGCTGACATCAGAGAGGACGTTATAATTTTTTTTTTCTACGGAACCCTAAACTAAGTGAATAATTCTTACGGCTTTTGAAAAACTCAAAATTGGAACTGTCAAAGCCAATATGTTACATTTACACCGTTATGACTTTTGACTTTCAGAAATCAGCCCGGTCTGACATCATAGAGGCCGTATAATTTTTTTCTTCTAGGAAAACCCTAAAACCTAGTGAAAAATTCTTACGCCTTTTTGAAAACTCAAAATTGGAATCTGCCAAAGCCAATATGTTACATTTACACCGTTATGACTTTTGACTTTCAGAAATCAGCCCGGTCTGACATCATAGAGGCCGTATAATTTTTTTCTTCTAGGAAAACCCTAAAACCGAGTGAAAAATTCTTACGGCTTTTTGAAAACTCAAAATTGGAATCTGCCAAAGCCAATATGTTACATTTACACCGTTATGACATTTGACTTTCAGAAATCAGCCCGGTCTGACATCATAGAGGCCGTATAATTTTTTTCTTCTAGGAAAACCCTAAAACCGAGTGAAAAATTCTTACGGCTTTTTGAAAACTCAAAATTGGAATCTGCCAAAGCCAATATGTTACATTTACACCGTTTTTTTAATTTCAAAAATCAGCCCGGTCTGACATCATAGAGGCCTTATACTTTTTTTCTTCTTGGAAAACCCAAAATCTAAGATAATTTCTTACTCCCTTTTTGAAAACTCAAAATTGGAATCTGCCAAAGCAAATATGTTACATTTACACCGATATGACTTTTGACATTTCAGAAATCAGCCCGGTCTGACATCATAGAGGCCGTATAATTTTTTTTCTTCTAGGAAACCCTAAAAACTAGTGAAAATTTTTTACGGCTTTTTTTAAAAACTCAAAATGGAATCTGTCAAGCCAATATGTTACATTTTACACCGTTATGACTTTGACTTTCAGAAATCAGCCCGATCTGACATCATAGATGCCGTATAATTTTATTTCTTCTAGGAATACCCTAAAACCTAGTGAAAAATTCTTACGGCTTTTTGAAAACTAAAAATGGAATCTGTCAAAGCAATATGTTACATTTGCACCGTTATGACTTTTGACTTTCAGAAATCAGCCCGATCTGACATAAGGCCGTTTATAATTTATTTCTTCTATGAAAACCCTAAACCGAGGGAAAAATTCTTACGCCTTTTTTGAAAACTACAAATTTAAATCTGCCAAAGCCAAAATGTTCTATTTACACCGTTATGACCTTTTGACTTTTAGAAATCAGCCCAGGCTGACATCAGAGTGGCCGTATAATTTTTTTTATTATAGGGAAACACTAACACTAAGTGAAAAATTCTTACGGCAATTTGAAACTCAAAATTGGAATCTGTCAAAGCCATAATGTTACATTTACACCATTATGACTTTTGACATTCAGAAATCAGCCCGGTCTGACATCATAGAGGCCGTATAATTTTTTTTCTTCTAGGAAAACCCTAAAACCTATGTGAAAAATCTTACGGCTTTTTAAAACTCAAAATGGAATCTGTCAAAGCCCAATATGTTACATTTACACAGTTATGACTTTGACTTTCAGCAATCAGCCCGATCTGACATTCATAGAGGCCGTATAATTTTTTTTCTTCTAGGAAAACCCTAAAACCGAGTGAAAAATTCTTACGGCTTTTTGAAAACTCAAAATTGGAATCTGCCAAAGCCAATATGTTACATTTACACCGTTATGACTTTTGACTTTCAGAAATCAGCCCGGGCTGACATCATAGAGGCCGTATAATTTTTTTTCTTCTAGGAAAACCCTAAAACCGAGTGAAAAATTCTTACGCCTTTTGAAAACTCAAAATTGGAATCTGCCAAAGCCAATATGTTACATTTACACCGTTATGACTTTTGACTTTCAGAAATCAGCCCGGGCTGACATCAGAGAGGCCGTATAATTTTTTTCTTCTAGGAAAACCCTAAAACCGAGTGAAAAATTCTTACGGCTTTTTGAAAACTCAAAATTGGAATCTGCCAAAGCCAATATGTTACATTTACACCGTTATGACTTTTGACTTTCAGAAATCAGCCCGGCTGACATCATAGAGGCCGTATAATTTTTTTCTTCTTGGAAAACCCAAGAATCTAACGAAAAATTCTTACGCCTTTTGAAAACTCAAAATTGGAATCTGCCAAAGCCAATATGTTACATTTACACCGATATGACTTTTGACATTCAGAAATCAGCCCGGTCTGACATCATAGAGGCCGTATAATTTTTTTCTTCTAGGAAAACCCTAAAACCTAGTGAAAAATTCTTACGGCTTTTTGAAAACTCAAAATTGGAATCTGTCCAAAGCCAATATGTTACATTTACATCGTTATGACTTTTGACTTTCAGAAATCAGCCCGATCAGACATCATAGAGGCCGTATAATTTTATTTTCTTCTAGGAAAACCCTAAAACCGTGTGTGAAAATTTTTACGGCTTTTTGAAAACTCAAATTGGAATCTGCCAAAGCCAATATGTTACATTACACCAATATGACTTTTGACTTTCAGAAATCAGCCCGGTCTGACATCATAGAGGCCGTATAATTTTTTTTCTTCTAGGAAAACCCTAAAACCCAGGAACAATTCTTACGGCTTTTTGAAAACCTCAAAATGGAATCTGTCAAAGCCAATATGTTACATTACACCGTTATGACTTTTGACTTTCAGAAATCATCCCGATCTGACATCATAGAGGCCGTATAATTTTATTTCTTCTAGGAAAACCCTAAAACCGAGTGAAAAATTCTTACGGCTTTTGGAAACTCAAAATTGGAATCTGCCAAAGCCAATATGTACATTTACACCGTTATGACTTTTGACTTTCAGAAATCAGCCCGGTCTAACTCATAGAGGCCATTATAATTTTTTTTTCTTCTTGGAAACCCAAAATCTAACGAAAGATTCTTACGCCTTTTTGAAACTCAAAATTAGAATCTGCCAAAGCCAATATGTTACATTTACACCGATATGACTTTTGACATTCAGAAATCAGCCCGGTCTGACATCATAGAGGCCGTATAATTTTTTTTCTTCTAGGAAAACCCTAAAACCGAGTGAAAAATTCTTACGGCTTTTTGAAAACTCAAAATGGAATCGGCCAAAGCCAATATGTTACATTTACACCGTTATGACTTTTGACTTTCAGAAATCAGCCTGATCTGACATCATAGAGGCCGTATAATTTTATTTCTTCTAGGAAACCCTAAAACCTAGTGAAAAATTTTACGGCTTTTTTGAAAACTCAAAATTGGAATCTGTCAAAGCCACTATGTTACATTTACAGCGTTATGACTTTTTACTTTCAAAATCAGCCCGATCTGACATCATAGAGGCCGTATAATTTTATTTCTTCTAGGAAACCCTAAAACGGAGTGAAAAATTCTTACGGCTTTTTGAAAACTCAAATGGAATCTGTCAAAGCCAATGTACATTTGCACCGTTATGACTTTTGACTTTCAGAAATCAGCCTGATCTGACATCATAGAGGCCGTATAATTTTATTTCTTCTAGGAAAACCCTAAAACCTAGTGAAAAATTCTTACGGCTTTTTGAAAACTCAAAATTGGAATCTGCCAAAGCCAATATGTTACATTTACACCGTTATGACTTTTGACTTTCAGAAATCAGCCCGGTCTGACATCATAGAGGCCGTATAATTTTTTTTCTTCTAGGAAAACCCTAAAACCGAGTGAAAAATTCTTACGGCTTTTTGAAAACTCAAAATTGGAATCTGCCAAAGCCAATATGTTACATTTACACCGTTATGACTTTTGACTTTCAGAAATCAGCCCGGGCTGACATCAGAGAGGCCGTATAATTTTTTTCTTCTAGGAAAACCCTAAAACCGAGTGAAAAATTCTTACGGCTTTTTGAAAACTCAAAATTGGAATCTGCCAAAGCCAATATGTTACATTTACACCGTTATGACTTTTGACTTTCAGAAATCAGCCCGGCTGACATCAGAGAGGCCGTATAATTTTTTTTCTTCTAGGAAAACCCTAAAACCGGTGAAAAATTCTTACGGCTTTTTGAAAACTCAAAATTGGAATCTGCCAAAGCCAATATGTTACATTGACACCTTATGATTTTTGACTTTCAGAAATCAGCCGGTCTGACATCATAGAGGCCGTATAATTTTTTTCTTCTTGGAAACCCAAAATCTAACGAAAAATTCTTACGGCCTTTTGAAAACTCAAAATTGGAATCTGCCAAGCCAATATGTTACATTTACATCGATATGACTTTTGACATTCAGAAATCAGCCCGATCTGACATCATAGAGGCGTATAATTTTATTTCTTCTAGGAAAAACCCTAAAACCGAGTGAAAATTCTTACGGCTTTTTGGAAACTCAAAATTGGAATCTGCCAAAGCCAATATGTTAACATTTACACCGTTATGACTTTTTACTTTCAGAAATCAGCCTGGTCTGACATCTTAGAGGCCGTATAATTTTTTTTCTTCTAGGAAAAACACTAAAACCGAGAGAAAAATTCTTACGGCTTTTGAAACTCAAAATTGAATCTGTCAAAGCCAATCTGTTACATTTACACCATTATGAGTTTTGACTTTCAGAAATCAGCCTGATCTGACATCATAGAGGCCGTATAATTTTATTTCTTCTAGGAAAACCATAAAATCGAGTGAAAAATTCTTACGGCATTTTGGAAATTCAAAATTGGAATATGCCAAAGCCAATATGTTACATTTACACCGTTATGACTTTTGACTTTCAGAAATCAGCCCGGTCTGACATCATAGAGGCCGTATAACTTTTTTTCTTCTTGGAAAACCCAAAAATCTAACGAAAAATTCTTAGGCCTTTTTGAAAACTCAAAATTGGAATCTGCCAAAGCCAATATGTTACATTTACACCGTTATGACTTTTGACTTTCAGAAATCAGCCGGTCTGACATCATAGAGGCCGTATAATTTTTTTTTCTTTTAGGAAAACCCTAAAACCGAGTGAAAAATTCTTACGGCTTTTTGAAAACTCAAAATTGGAATCTGCCAAGCCAATATGTTGCATTTACACCGTTATGACTTTTGAGTTTCAGAAATCAGCTCGAGCTGACATCAGAGAGGCCGTATCATTTTTTTCTTCTAGGAAAACCCTAAAACCGAGTGAAAAATTCTTACGCCATTTTGAAAACTAAAAATTTGAAATCTGCCAAAGCCAAAATGTTCTATTTACATCGTTATGACTTTTGACTTTTAGAAATCAGCCCAGGCAGACATCAGAGAGGCCGTATAATTTTTTTATTCTACGAAAACCCTAAAACTGAGTGAAAATTCTTACGGCTTTTTGAAAACTCAAAATTGGATTCTGCCAATGCCAATATGTTCCATTTACACCGTTACGACTTTTGACTTTCAGAAATCAGCCCGGGCTGACATCAAAGAGGCCGTATAATTTTTTTCTTCTGGGAAAACCCTAAAACCGAGTGAAAATTTCTTACGGCTTTTTGAAAACTCAAAATTGGAATCCGCCAAAGCCAATATGTTACATTTTCACCGTTATGACTTTTGACTTTCAGAAATTAGCCCGAGCTGACATCATAGAGGCCGTATAATTTTTTTCTTCTTGGAAAACCCTAAAACCTAACGAAAAATTATTACGCCTTTTTGAAAACTCAAAATTGGAATCTGCCAAAGCCAATATGTTACATTTACAACAATATGACTTTTGACTTTCAGAAATTAGCCCGATCTGACATCATAGAGGCCGTATTTTTTTTTTCTTCTAGGAAAACCCTAAAACCGAGTGAAAAATTCTTACGGCTTTTTGAAAACTCAAAATGGACTATGTCAAAGCCAATATGTTACATTTACAACCGTTATGACTTTTGACTTTCAGAAATCAGCCCGACCTGACATCATAGAGGCCGTATAATTTTATTTCTTCTAGGAAAACCCTAAAACCGAGTGAAAAATTCTTACGGCTTTTTGGAAACTCAAAATTGGAATCTGTCAAAGCCAATATGTTACATTTACACCGTTATGACATTTGACTTTCATAAATCAGCCCGGGCTGAAATCAGAGAGGCCGTATAATTTTTTTTCTTCTAGGAAAACCCTAAAATCTAGTGAAAAATTCTTACGCCTTTTTGAAAACTAAAAATTTGATTCTGCCAAAGCCAAAATGTTATATTTACATCGTTATGACTTTTGACTTTTAGAAATCAGCCCAGGCTGACATCAGAGAGGCCGTATAATTTTTTTTATTCTACGAAACCCTAAAACTGAGTGAAAAATTCTTACGGCTTTTTGAAAACTAAAAATTGGAATCCGCCAAAGCCAATATGTTACATTTTCACCGTTATGATCTTTTGACTTTCAGAAATTAGCCCGAACTGACATCATAGAGGCCGTATAATTTTTTTCTTCTTGGAAAACCCTAAAACCTAACGAAAAATTCTTACGCCTTTTGAAAACGCAAAATTGGAATCTGCCAAAGCCAATATGTTCCATTTACACCGATATGACTTTTAACATTCAGAAATCAATCCGATCTGACATCATAGAAGCCGTATAATTTTTTTTCTTCTAGGAAAACCCTAAAACCTAGTGAAAAATTCTTACGCCTTTTTGAAAACTCAAAACTGGAATCTGTCAAAGCCAATATGTTACATTTACACCGTTATGACTTTTGACTTTCAGAAATCAGCCCGATCTGACATCATAGAGGCCGTATAATTTTATGTCTTCTAGGAAAACCCTAAAATCGAGTGAAAAATTCTTACGGCTTTTTGAAAACTAAAAATGGAATCTGTCAAAGCCAATATGTTACATTTACGCCTGTTATGACTTTTGACTTTCAGATATCATCCCGGTCTGACATCATAGAGGCCGTATAATTTTATTTCTTCTAGGAAAACCCTAGAACCGAGTGAAAAATTCTTACGACTTTTTGAAAACCGAAAATGGACTATGTCAAGCCAATATGTTACATTTATACACCGTTATGACTTTTGACTTTCAGAAATCAACCCGATCTGACATCAGAGAGGCCGTATAATTTTTTTTATTTCTACGAAAACCCTAAAACCGTGTGTGAAAATTCTTACGGCTTTTTGGAAACTCAAAAGTGGAATCTGCCAAAGCCAATATGTTACATTTACACCGATATGACTTTTGACATTCAGAAATCAGCCCGGTCTAACATCATAGAGGCCGTATAATTTTTTTTCTTCTAGGAAAACCCTAAAACCTAGTGAAAATTCTTACGGCTTTTTGAAAACTCAAAATTGGAATCTGTCAAAGCCAATATGTTACATTTACACCGTTATGACTTTTGACTTTAAGAAATCAGCCCGATCTGACATCATAGAGGCCGTATAATTTTATTTCTTTTAGGAAAACCCTAAACCGAGTGAAATTTTTACGGCTTTTTGAAAACTAAAAATGGAATCTGTCAAAGTCAATATGTTACATTTACGCCGTTATGACTTTTGACTTTCAGATATCAGCTCGATCTGACATCATAGAGGCCGTATAATTTTATTACTTCTAGGAAAACCCTAAAACCGAGTGAAAATTCATACGACTTTTTGGAAACTCAAAATTGGAATCTGCCAAAGCCAATATGTTACATTTACACCGTTATGACTTTTGATTTTCAG
This sequence comes from Haberlea rhodopensis, assembly GCA_907163345.1. Lineage (NCBI taxonomy): Eukaryota > Viridiplantae > Streptophyta > Magnoliopsida > Lamiales > Gesneriaceae > Haberlea > Haberlea rhodopensis. Next base: position 283,105 of record CAJQUN010000474.1, on the reverse strand, counting down.
AAATCAGCCCGGTCTGACATCATAGAGGCCGTATAATTTTTTTTATTCTAGGAAAACCCTAAACCGAGTGAAAAATTCTTACGGCTTTTTGAAACTCAAAATGGAATCTGTCAAAGCCAATATGTTACATTTACACCGTTATGACTTTTGACTTTCAGAAATCAGCCTGATCTGACATCATAGAGGCCGTATAATTTTATTTCTTCTAGGAAAACCCTAAAACCTAGTGAAAAATTCTTACGGCTTTTTGAAAACTCAAAATTGGAATCTGTCAAAGGCCAATATGTTACATTTACACCGTTATGACTTTTGACTTTCAAAAATCAGCCCGATCTGACATCATAGAGGCCGTATAAGTTTATTTCTTCGAGGAAAACCCTAAAACCGAGTGAAAAATTCTTAGGGCTTTTTGAAAACTCAAAATGGAATCTGTCAAAGCCAATATGTTACATTTAAACCGTTATGACTTTTGAGTTTCCGAAATCAGCCCGGGCAGACATCAGAGAGGCCGTATCATTTTATTCTTCTAGGAAAACCCTAAAACCGAGTGAAAAATTCTTACGCCTTTTTGAAACTAAAAATTTGAATCTGCCAAAGCCAAAATGTTCTATTTACACCGTTATGACTTTTGACTTTTAGAAATCAGCCCAGGCTGACATCAGGGAGGCCGTATAATTTTTTTTATTCTAGGGAAACCTTAACACTAAGTGAAAATTTTTTACGGCTTTTTGAAAACTCAAAATTGGAATCTGTCAAAGCCAATATGTTACATTGACACCTTTATGATTTTTGACTTTCAGAAATCAGCCGGTCTGACATCATAGAGGCCGTATAATTTTTTTCTTCTTGGAAAACCCAAAAATCTAACGAAAAATTCTTACGCCTTTTGAAAACTCAAAATTGGAATCTGCCAAATCCAATATGTTACATTTACATCGATATGACTTTTGACATTCAGAAATCAGCCCGATCTGACATCATAGAGGTCGTATAATTTTATTTCTTCTAGGAAAACCCTAAAACCGAGTGAAAAATTTTTACGGCTTTTTGGAAACTCAAAATTGGAATCTGCCAAAGCCAATATGTTACATTTACACCGTTATGACTTTTTACTTTCAGAAATCAGCCTGGTCTGACATCTTAGAGGCCGTATAATTTTTTTTCTTCTAGGAAAACCCTAAAACCGAGTGAAAAATTCTTACGGCTTTTTGAAAACTCAAAATTTAATCTGTCAAAGCCAATCTGTTACATTTACACCATTATGAGTTTTGACTTTCAGAAATCAGCCTGATCTGACATCATAGAGGCCGTATAATTTTATTTCTTCTAGGAAAACCATAAAACCGAGTGAAAAATTCTTACGGCATTTTGGAAATTCAAAATTGGAATATGCCAAAGCCAATATGTTACATTTACACCGTTATGACTTTTGACTTTCAGAAATCAGCCCGGTCTGACATCATAGAGGCCGTATAACTTTTTTTCTTCTTGGAAAACCCAAAAATCTAACGAAAAATTCTTAGGCCTTTTTGAAAACTCAAAATTGGAATCTGCCAAAGCCAATATGTTACATTTACACCGTTATGACTTTTGACTTTCAGAAATCAGACGGTCTGACATCATAGAGGCCGTATAATTTTTTTTCTTCTTGGAAAACCCAAAAATCTAACGAAAATTCTTACGCCTTTTTGAAAACTCAAAATTGGAATCTGCCAAAGCCAATAAGTTACATTTACACCGATATGACTTTTGACATTCAGAAATCAGGACGGTCTGACATCATAGAGGCCATATAATTTTTTTTCTTCTAGGAAAACCCTGAAACCTAGTGAAGAATTCTTACGGCTTTTTGAAAACTCAAAATTGGAATCTGCCAAAGCCAATATGTTACATTTACACCGTTATGAATTTTGACATTCAGAAATCAGCCCGGTCTGACATCATAGAGGCCGTATAATTTTTTTTTCTTTTAGGAAAACCCTAAAACCGAGTGAAAAATTCTTACGGCTTTTTGAAAACTCAAAATTGGAATCTGCCAAAGCCAATATGTTGCATTTACACCGTTATGACTTTTGAGTTTCAGAAATCAGCTCGGGCTGACATCAGAGAGGCCGTATCATTTTTTTCTTCTAGGAAAACCCTAAAACCGAGTGAAAAATTCTTACGCCATTTTGAAAACTAAAAATTTGAAATCTGCCAAAGCCAAAATGTTCTATTTACATCGTTATGACTTTTGACTTTTAGAAATCAGCCCAGGCAGACATCAGAGAGGCCGTATAATTTTTTTTATTCTACGAAAACCCTAAAACTGAGTGAAAAATTCTTACGGCTTTTTGAAAACTCAAAATTGGATTCTGCCAATGCCAATATGTTACATTTACACCGTTACGACTTTTGACTTTTAGAAATCAGCCCGGGCTGACATCAAAGAGGCCGTATAATTTTTTTTCTTCTGGGAAAACCCTAAAACCGAGTGAAAATTTCTTACGGCTTTTTGAAAACTAAAAATTGGAATCCGCCAAAGCCAATATGTTACATTTTCACCGTTATGACTTTTGACTTTCAGAAATTAGCCCGAACTGACATCATAGAGGCCGTATAATTTTTTTCTTCTTGGAAAACCCTAAAACCTAACGAAAAATTCTTACGCCTTTTGAAAACGCAAAATTGGAATCTGCCAAAGCCAATATGTTCCATTTACACCGATATGACTTTTAACATTCAGAAATCAATCCGATCTGACATCATAGAAGCCGTATAATTTTTTTTCTTCTAGGAAAACCCTAAAACCTAGTGAAAAATTCTTACGCCTTTTTGAAAACTCAAAACTGGAATCTGTCAAAGCCAATATGTTACATTTACACCGTTATGACTTTTGACTTTCAGAAATCAGCCCGATCTGACATCATAGAGGCCGTATAATTTTATTTCTTCTAGGAAAACCCTAAAATCGAGTGAAAAATTCTTACGGCTTTTTGAAAACTAAAAATGGAATCTGTCAAAGCCAATATGTTACATTTACGCCGTTATGACTTTTGACTTTCAGATATCATCCCGGTCTGACATCATAGAGGCCGTATAATTTTATTTCTTCTAGGAAAACCCTAGAACCGAGTGAAAAATTCTTACGACTTTTTGAAAACCGAAAACGGACTATGTCAAAGCCAATATGTTACATTTACACCGTTATGACTTTTGACTTTCAGAAATCAACCCGATCTGACATCAGAGAGGCCGTATAATTTTTTTTATTCTACGAAAACCCTAAAACCGTGTGAAAAATTCTTACGGCTTTTTGGAAACTCAAAAGTGGAATCTGCCAAAGCCAATATGTTACATTTTAAACCGATATGACTTTTGACATTCAGAAATCTGCCCGGTCTAACATCATAGAGGCCGTATAATTTTTTTTCTTCTAGGAAAACCCTAAAACCTAGTGAAAAATTCTTACGGCTTTTTGAAAACTCAAAATTGGAATCTGTCAAAGCCAATATGTTACATTTACACCGTTATGACTTTTGACTTTAAGAAATCAGCCCGATCTGACATCATAGAGGCCGTATAATTTTATTTCTTTTAGGAAAACCCTAAAACCGAGTGAAATTTTTACGGCTTTTTGAAAAACTAAAAATGGAATCTGTCAAAGTCAATATGTTACATTTACGCCGTTATGACTTTTGACTTTCAGATATCAGCTCGATCTGACATCATAGAGGCCGTATAATTTTATTACTTCTAGGAAAACCCTAAAACCGAGTGAAAAATTCATACGACTTTTTGGAAACTCAAAATTGGAATCTGCCAAAGCCAATATACATTTACACCGTTATGACTTTTGATTTTCAGAAATCAGCCCGGTCTGACATCATAGAGGCCGTATAATTTTTTTTATTCTAGGAAAACCCTAAAACCGAGTGAAAAATTCTTACGGCTTTTTGAAAACTCAAAATGGAATCTGTCAAAGCCAATATGTTACATTTACACCGTTATGACTTTTGACTTTCAGAAATCAGCCCGATCTGACATCATAGAGGCCGTATAATTTTATTTCTTTTAGGAAAACCCTAAAATCGAGTGAAAAATTCTTACGGCTTTTTGGAAACTCAAAATTGGAATCTGCCAAAGCCAATATGTAACATTTACACCGTTATGACTTTTGACTTTCAGAAATCAGCTCGGTCTGACATCATTGAGGCCGTATAATTTTTTTCCTTCTTAGAAAACCAAAAAATCTAGCGAAAAATTCTTACTCCTTTTTGAATACTCAAAATTGGAATCTGCCAAAGCCAATATGTTACATTTACACCGATATGACTTTTGACATTCAGAAATCAGCCCGGTTTGACATCATAGAGGCCGTATAATTTTTTTTCTTCTAGGAAAACCATAAAACCTAGTGAAAAATTCTTACGGCTTTTTGAAAACTCAAAATGGAATCTGTCAAAGCCAATATGTTACATTTACACCGTTATGACTTTTGACTTTCAGAAATCAGCCCGATCTGATATCATAGAGGCCGTGTAATTTTATTTCTTCTAGGAAAACCCTACAACCTAGTGAAAAATTCTTACGGCTTTTTGAAAACTCAAAATGGAATCTGTCAAAGCCAATATATTACATTTACACCATTATGACTTTTGACTTTCAGAAATCAGCCCGATCTGACATCATAGAGGCCGTATAATTTTATTTCTTATATCAAAACCCTAAAACCGAGTGAAAAATTCTTACGCCTTTTTGAAAACTAAAAATTAGAATCAGCAAAAGCCAAAATGTTCTATTTACACCGTTATGACTTTTGACTTTTAGAAATCAGCCCAGACTGACATCAGAGAGGTCGTATAATTTTTTTTATTCTAGGGAAACCCTAACACTAAGTGAAAAATTCTTACGGCTTTTTGAAAACTCAAAATTGGAATCTGTCAAAGCCAATATGTTACATTTACACCGTTATGACTTGACATTCATAAATCAGCCCGGTCTGACATCATAGAGGCCGTATACTTTTTTTTCTTCTTGGAAAACCCAAAAATCTAACGAAAAATTCTTACGCCTTTTTGAAACCTCAAAATTGGTATCTGCCAATTACATTTACACCGATATGACTTTTGACATTCAGAAATCAGCCCGGTCTGACATCATAGAGGCCGTATAATTTTTTTTCTTCTAGGAAAACCCTAAAACCTAGTGAAAAATTCTTACGGCTTTTCGAAAACTTAAAATTGGAATCTGTCAAAGCCAATATGTTACATTTACACCGTTATGAGTTTTGACTTTCAGAAATCAGCCCGATCTGACATCATAGAGGCCGTATAATTTTATTTCTTCTAGGAAAACCCTAAAAACGAGTGAAAAATTCTTACGGCTTTTTGAAAACTCAAAATTGGAATCTGCCCAAGCCAATATGTTACATTTATACCAATATGACTTTTGACTTTCAGAAATCAGCCCGGTCTGACATCATAGAGGCCGTATAATTTTTTTTCTTTTAGGAAAACCCTAAAACCGAGTGAAAAATTCTTACGGCTTTTTGAAAACTCAAAATGGAATCTATCAAAGTCAATATGTTACATTTACACCGTTATGACTTTTGACTTTCAGATTTCAGCCCGATCTGACATCATAGAGGCCGTATAATTTTATTTCTTCTAGGAAAACCCTAAAACCGAGTGAAAAATTCTTACGGCTTTTTGGAAACACAAAATTGGAATCTGCCAAAGCCAATATGTTACATTTACAACGTTATGACTTTTGACTTTCAGAAATCAGCCCGGTCTGACATCATAGAGGCCGTATAATTTTTTTTCTTTTAGGAAAACCCTAAAACCTAGTGAAAAATTCTTACGGCTTTTTGTAAACTCAAAATTGGAATCTGTCAAAGCCAATATGTTACATTTACACCTTTATGACTTTTGACTTTCAGAAATCAGCCCGATCTGACATCATAGAGGCCGTATAATTTTATTTCTTCTAGGAAAACACTAAAACCGAGTGAAAAATTCTTACGGCTTTTTGAAAACTCAAAATTGGAATCTGCCAAAGCCAATATGTTACATTTACACCGTTATGACTTTTGAGTTTCAGAAATCAGCCCGGGCTGACATCAGAGAGGCCGTATCATTTTTTTCTTCTAGGAAAACCCTAAAACCGAGTGAAAAATTCTTACGCCATTTTGAAAACTAAAAATTTGAAGCTGCCAAAGCCAAAATGTTCTATTTACATCGTTATGACTTTTGACTTTTAGAAATCAGCCCAGGCTGACATCAGAGAGGCCGTATAATTTTTTTTATTCTACGAAAACCCTAAAACGGAGTGAAAAATTCTTACGGCTTTTTGAAAACTCAAAATTTGATTCTGCCAATGCCAATATGTTACATTTACACCGTTACGACTTTTGACTTTCAGGAATCAGCTCGGGCTGACATTAAAGAGGCCGTATAATTTTTTTTCTTCTGGGAAAACCCTAAAATCGAGTGAAAAATTCTTACGCCATTTTGAAAACTAAAAATTTGAATCTGTCAAAGCCAAAATATTCTATTTACATCGTTATGACTTTTGACTTTTAGAAATCAGCCCAGGCTGACATCAGAGAGGCCGTATAATTTTTTTAATTCTACGAAAACCCTAAAACTGAGTGAAAAATTCTTACGGCTTTTTGAAAACTCAAAATTGGATTCTGCCAATGCCAATATGTTACATTTACACCGTTACGACTTTTGACTTTCAGAAATCAGCCCGGGCTGACATCAAAGAGGCCGTATAATTTTTTTTTCTTCTGGAAAAACCCGAAAACCGAGTGAAAAATTCTTACGCTGACATCAAAGAGGCCTGTATAATTTTATTTCTTCTAGGAAAACCCTAAAACTGAGTGAAAAATTCTTACGGCTTTTTGGAAACTCAAAATTGGAATCTGCCAAAGCCAATATGTTACATTTACACCGTTATGACTTTTGACTTTCAGAAATCAGCCCGGTCTGACATCATAGAGGCCGTATAATTTTTTTTCCTCTAGGAAAACCCTAAAACCTAGTGAAAAATTCTTACGGCTTTTTGTAAACTCAAAATTGGAATCTGTGAAAGCCAATATGTTACATTTACACCTTTATGACTTTTGACTTTCAGAAATCAGCCCGATCTGACATCATAGAGGCCGTATAATTTTATTTCTTCTAGGAAAACCCTAAAACCCAGTGAAAAATTCTTACGGCTTTTTGAAAACTCAAAATTGGAATCCGCCAAAGCCAATATGTTACATTTTCACTGTTATGACTTTTGACTTTCAGAAATTAGCCCGAGCTGACATCATAGAGGCCGTATAATTTTTTTCTTCTTGGAAAACCCTAAAACCTAACGAAAATTTCTTACGCCTTTTTGAAAACTCAAAACTGGAATCTGCCAAAGCCAATATGTTACATTTACAACAATACAACTTTTGACTTTCAGAAATTAGCCCGCTCTGACATCATAGAGGCCGTATAATTTTTTTTCTTCTATGAAAACCCTAAAACCGAGTGAAAAATTCTTACGGCTTTTTGAAAGCTCAAAATGGAATCTGTCAAAGCCAATATGTTACATTTACACCGTTATGACTTTTGACTTTCAGAAATCAGCCCGATCTGACATCATAGAGGCCGTATAATTTTATTTCTTCTAGGAAAACCCTAAAACCGAGTGAAAAATTCTTACGGCTTTTGGAAACTTAAAATTGGAATCTGCCAAAGCCAATATGTTACATTTACACCGTTATGACTTTTGACTTTTAGAAATCAGCCCAGGCTTACATCAGGCCGTATAATTTTTTTTATTCTACGAAAAGCCTAAAACTGAGTGAAAAATTCTTACGGCTTTTTGAAAACTTAAAATTGGATTCTGCCAATGCCAATATGTTACATTTACACCGTTACGACTTTTGACTTTCAGAAATCAGCCCGGGCTGACATCCAAGAGGCCGTATAATTTTTTTCTTCTGGGAAAACCCTAAAACCGAGTGAAAAATTCTTACGGCTTTTTGAAAACTCAAAACTGGAATCCGCCAAAGCCAATATGTTACATTTTCACCGTTATGACTTTTGACTTTCAGAAATTAGCCCGAACTGACGTCATAAAGGCCGTATAATTTTTTTCTTCTTGGAAACCCTAAAACCTAACGAAAAATTCTTACGCCTTTTTGAAAACTCATGATATCAATCGATCACCAAGAAATTGACAATATCCACTGGTGCTTTTTCTGTCAATTTTGCATCCAGCATAGTCAGCATCTGAATATCCAATAAGGTTAAAAGTTGAGTCTCTTGGATACCATAGACCGACATTCTCAATGCCTTTCAGATATTTGAGGATTCTTTTGACAGCAGTTAAGTGCGACTGCTTGGGATTTTATTGAAACCGGGCGCACACACATACTGCAAACATAATATCTGGTCGGCTGGCTGTCAAATATAGTAAAGATCGGATAATGCCTCGATACATTGGAACTTCGACTGGTATTCCTGAATTATCCAAGTCTAGTTTGGCAGATGAGCTCATTGGTGTAGCAGCAGCTGAGCTGGTACTCATTCCATATTTCTTCAGCAGCTCTTTAGTGTATTTAGACTGATTTATCAGGATTCCTTCACTAGATTGCTTGACTTGCAATCCTAAGAAAAATGATAATTCTCCCATCATGCTCATCTCAAATTGATCCTGCATAATTTTTGAAAATCTTTCGCACAATTTTGAGTTAGTACTTCCGAAAATAATATCATCAACGTAAATTTGAACTAGCAGGGTATGATCTCCCATTGTGAATTTGAAAAGGGTGTTGTCCACCGTGCCAATGATAAAGTTATGCTCAGTCAAATATTTTGATAGAGTTTCATACCATACACGGGGAGCTTGCTTCAGAGCATACAAAGCTTTATTGAGACGAAAAACATAAGATGGCTGCTGATGGTTTTCAAATCCAGGAGGTTGTTCAACGTAAACTTCTTCCTGGAGTTTGCCGTTAAGAAACACACTCTTAACATCCATCTGATAGACTTTAAAGTCTTTAAACGTAGCAAATGCAAGAAATATGCGAATTGCTTCTAGTTGAGCTACAGGGGCAAAGGTTTCATCAAAATCAATGCCTTCTTCCTGTCTGTAGCCCTGTGCAACTAATCTTGCCTTATTTCTGATTACTGTTCCATTTTCGTCTAATTTATTCCTAAATACCCATTTGGTGCCAATTAAAGTGTGATGCTGTGGTCGTGGTACTAAATACCATACTTTGTTTCGTTCAAACTCATTTAGTTCTTCTTGCATAGCTTCTACCCAGCTTGGGTCTAACATAGCATCATCAATCTTCTTAGGTTCTAAGTGAGATATGAATGCAGCATGAAGGAATTCATTAATCATTTGTCCTCTGGTGCGTAGAGGAGCAACAGGGTTACCTATGACCTGCTCGGGAGGATGATTCTTCATCCACCGAAGCGGAGGTCCAAGAGGGTTGAGCTCTTCATTTGACTGGATGTGAGTGGGTAATTCAGAAGTTCTGATTGTCGCATCTTTTTCACTTGCTCCATCAACTGCAGCAGGAGTATGTGCAATAGTGTCATTGTCAGCTGGATGTGTTTCTTGTTGACCAGCAGACTCCTCTGTTTGAGCTTCAGGAACTTCTGGTTCTAAGGAGCAGTCAGTCCTGCTTCTGTAATTCATCTCATCATCAACATTTTCATCAATGTAAGTGCTTTCCAGTCGATTGCTCAAGTTGTTGATTTGTATATCAGATATTGTAGAGTCAGTAGGTTCATCAAATTTTACATGCACTGATTCTTCTACATTAAGAGTTCTATTATTAAATACTCTGAAGGCTTTACTAACTGCAGAATAACCAAGAAATATTCCAGCATCAGATTTGGCATCAAAAGCGGTGAAATGAGTCTTTCCATTGTTGTGAATAAAACATTTGCAACCAAACACATGGAAATAAGAAATATTTGGCTTACTGCCATTCCAGATCTCATAAGAGGTTTTATTTGCTCGCTTATTAATCATTGACCTGTTCTGCGTATAACAATATGACTTTTGAAAACTCAAAATTGGAATCTGCCCAAGCCAATATGTTACATTTACACCAATATGACTTTTGACTTTCAAAAATCAGCCCGGTCTGACATCATAAAGGCCGTATAATTTTTTTTTCTTTTAGGAAAACCTTAAAACCGAGTGAAAAATTCTTACGGCTTTTTGAAAACTCAAAATTGGTATCTGTCAAAGCCAATATGTTACATTTACACCTGTGATATCCCTGAAATATTTAATTGCATTTGGACATTAATTATGTTTATATGATTAATTATGGTGGTAATTAATTATGTGTTGGATTTATTTATCATGTTGAAATGCTTAGTCATGTGATACAGTGACCCGGGAGAGCATTTCAGGGTGCATGTTGTGCATGTTGGGAAAATTGCTATTAGCATGATTTATTTGCCATGGTTAGCAATAAATTGGAAATCATGAGTTTAATTGGTATTTTGGTGCATTTTGGATTAATGCTTTTAAAAATATCATGTTGGGGTGTTTTATACACCATGGGGTTGTGGAATGCATTTTAATTAAACCCAACCCCTTTATACCCCAACCCCCCCCACCATACCTTTACTTTACTTTCCCCAAATCACCACCCAAACCCTTTTCCCTCTTCATTTTGAGTTGGAGCAAAAAGGTGGAGAGAAATCCTTCCAAAAGTTTGATTTGTGGAGTTTATCGGGAGATTTGAAGTCCCCGAGAGGTATAGATACCTCCCTATTGTTTTTGTTGTGTTTGGATTGGATTTGAAATGGTTTAAAATGGGTTTGTTTTGGGTTGGTATCTTTTTGGTTGGATGTTGGATTTTTGTGTTGCTTGGGGTGTATTTTGTTGATATATTGTGTTATTATGTTGTTGGGTTGGTGGGAGGAGTATTGGTATGGGTTGGGAAGGTTTTGGTGTGCATTAATGGCGAAAAATCGCGAGTCTGTGCGAGGCGATCGACCGCCTGAAAAGAGGCGACCGATCGCCAATGGGCAGTAGCAAAATCGCAGGGCAGGCGATCGATCGCCTGAAATGGGGCGACCGATCGCCGAGAGGCAGTGTCCAATTCATGGGGTAGGCGATCGATCGCCATGTTTGGCGCGATCGATCGCCGCGAAGCACAAATTGAGGCGATCGATCGCCTCAGCGAAGCGATCGATCGCCAGCTGTGGAATTTTGAAAAATGATTTCTTTTGACGAATTTTTGGTATTCGATTATTATTTGGCTTCTAATATGGGGTTGTGTGATTGTGTAGAACCATCCCAGGTAGCAACGCAACCAAGGAAGTGAAGCCATATCAATTCCACTTTTGGAAAGGTACGTAGAGGACGTACGGGCACCCAACGGTACATGTATCTAATATACTCATTGTTTATGCATTGTGGATGCGAGTATATGTGGGATTATGCATTGTGGATGCAAATACATGTTGAATTATGCATGATGATTGTATATGCATATGACTATTGGTGCACATCCCATGAGTCGTGGTCATCCCTTGATGATTTTAATGCTTGCCGCTATTTGATTGTTGCCGCTAAATGTGAAGCGAGGGGTGGGAGCGCCGCATGTCACATTTGAGCGTGGTTATCATATAGGGCGAGGAAAGAATATTTGCCGCTCAATGTGAAGCGAGGGTGGGAGCGCCGCATGTCCATTGAAGCGAAGTTATTCTATGCCACCTATATGTAAATAAGCGAGGGGCATTAAAATACATTGTGATGGACAGACTAGGGATTAGTGATTGGTAATCGGTGATAATGGAATGGTATTATGTCATGACATGTGTAGACCATTAAATAATCTGTTGATTATACTCATGAGTTATGGTACAGGGACAACCAAACGGGAAGCGTTTAAAATGCATGGGAAAAACAGGAAGTGTTTTATTATGCTTATGCATTTATGCTTTAGATTCATATTGTGTTGTATATGAATGATATCATTGCTCATGTTTGGGGGTTGTCCTTGTAGGTACTTTTTGGCATGATGATAAAGGGGCTAAAACGGGTTGAGGTGGTGAGCTTGTGAAGAATTCTTTTGAGGAAGGAAGGACAGGATTGGGAATGTAACTAATCCAATTGATAGTCCTTATTTTGGCATGTAACTCTTAAGGCTCATGGTCTCAACACGATTATTTCACTCTGATGATTTATATTAGCTCTAATTATGCCTTAATCCGCACTTAAGGAACTAGGGCCCTTACATTAGTGGTATCAGAGCAGTGGTTCGAGAACCCGGGAACGAGTGAAGGGTAGCCTTAGCAGGATTGGCTAGGTGCTTACATTTGAAGCATGTTTATGCATGTGGTGCATATTGTTGTATATACTGTTATACTAACATGCTTATTATCATTCCTGTTATCTAACGGCATAACATATATATTGTTTTGGAATTGTTGTTAACCTTTGTGTTACAGCATGGCTGCTATGAACGCGGGGAACCTTAATGAAGAGGTTGGCGATGTTGGGAGCGTGAACGCTAGTATTGGCCAGGCAAACCCTCTACCTCCACCAGCTGTAGGCATGGAACCAGTGGCTCAGTTATTGCTACCTGGTGAGATTAGCTTGACTCAGTTTCTATCTTACAACCCGCCCCGGTTTGAGGGAACAGAATCAGGAGAGGAGGCTGAGGAGTGGTTAGAAAGGCTTGAACAGATATTTGTATCAGCTCCTTGTGCTGTTACAGCATGGCTGAGACTGGCGGAGTTCCAGTTGGCAAAGAAACCTTTAATGTGGTGGAGGAGCACGGTAATGCAACTGAGAACACAGGGTGCTGTGATTGATTGGACACTCTTCAGAACCCGGTTTCTGAACCGGTACTTCTCTGCGGCGGCAAGACAGACGAAGGAGGACGAATTTGCAAGCCTGAAACAAGGGGACATGACAGTGTCAGACTATGCCATGCAGTATTCCTCGTTGCTGAGGTATGTTCCACACATTGCCACCAATGGACACGCCAAGATGAGGAACTTTATGAAGGGGTTGCGAACGGAGCTCTTCGACCGGGTTATCACCAATAACCCCACTTCTTTTGATGATGCTCTCACAAGAGCAGATGGCAGAGATTGGAGTTGGAGCCTATCCTAGTGCCGTAGCCCCACAAGCACCACAACAGAGGCAAGCTAATGATAGCTTGAGGCCCCGAGGGGAATCATTTAAACCTCATGGTGCCTCTTCATCCTCACGGTTCAGTGGGAAGAAATTCTTTGGGCAGAAGCAAGAGGGCAAGAAGAACAATTGGTCAGCCAACCGAGGACCTACGCAAGGAAATAGACTGGGAGAGCCAAGGTGCGATAATTGTGGAGGGCCACATTCTTCGAGTAAGTGCCCTGCCTGTTATAGCTGTGGCAAGATGGGCCACATCTCTCGGTATTGCCCCACCCGGGGAGGACAGTCAGAGTTTCAGGGCAACAGGCCGAGATTTGATGACAGGACAGTACACCAGAGGCAGCAGTTTGTGCTTCGACCATCGGGAGGTCAGACAGTGGGACCACCCCAGGGATAGGTGTATGCACTGACCAGAGAGCAAGCCCAGGCAGCCCCAGAGGAGGTGATCGCCGGTACGTGTCATTTATTTACGTACCCTGCTTTTATTTTGATAGATACAGGTGCCTCCCACTCTTTTGTATCTGTGGGCTTTGTGGAGAGACACCATATGCGCACGTCTTCTTTACCCACGCCTCTCTTGGTCTCGACACCCACTGGAAGAAATGTTGTTGCCGATCAGTTTCTTGCAGATTGCCTCATTTATTTTGAGGGCAACGAGTTGAAGGCAGACTTGATTGTGTTGGGCATGTCAGACTTCGACTGCATTGTGGGTATCGACATTCTGAACAGATATCAGGCAGTGGTAGATTGCCGGCAGAAAACAGTGAAGTTCAGACCTGATTTGGGTAGTCAGTGGACTTTTTATGGCAACGGTTCTCGTGCGAAGATTCCGTTGATTTCAGCAATCAAGATGACTCAATTATTGGAACGTGGCCACACGGGCTATCTCATCTATGTCATGGACACGTCTGGGAAGAATAAAGAATTGAGAGTCGAGGATGTACCAGTGTTAGCAGAGTTTGCTGATGTACTCCCAGAAGAGATCCCAGGTTTTCCACCGGCTAGAGAAGTTGAGTTTGGGATCGAGTTGTTACCGGGGACATCCGCTATCTCTCGTGCACCTTACAGGATGGCACCGGGGGAGTTGAGAGAATTGAAGGAGTAGTTGCAGGATCTCCTTGATAAAGGATATATACGCCCGAGCGTATCGCCATGGGGCGCACCGGTTCTCTTTGTGAAGAAGAAGGACGGTTCGATGCGGTTGTGCATCGATTACCGGCAACTGAATAAGGCTACAGTGAAGAACAAGTATCCTCTCCCAAGGATTGATGACTTGTTTGATCAGTTGCAAGGTACCAATCTTTATAGCAAGATTGATTTGAGATCCGGGTATCATCAGATTCGAGTCAGGGAGGAAGATGTGCAGAAGACAGCATTTTGGACTCGGTATGGGCACTACGAATTCTTAGTGATGCCGTTCGGTGTGACGAACGCCCCGGCTGTCTTTATGAGTCTGATGAACATAGTGTTTCAGCCGTATCTTGATCAGTTTGTCATTGTATTCATCGACGACATTCTCATCTACTCCCGGAGCGAGGAAGAGCACGTGAAACACATGAGAACAGTGCTCCAGATTCTCAGAGACCACCAGTTGTATGCCAAGCTCAGCAAGTGTGAGTTTTGGTTGAGCAGTGTAGTATTTCTGGGGCATGTCATATCTAGCAGCGGGATATCAGTGGATCCCAGGAAGATTGTGATATTCCTGAAATATTTAATTGCTATTAGCATGAATTATTTGCCATGGTTAGCAATAAATTGGAAATCATGAGTTTAATTGGTATTTTGGTGCATTTTGGATTAATGCTTTTAAAAATATCATGTTGGGGTGTTTTATACACCATGGGATTGTGGAATGCATTTTAATTAAACCCAACCCCTTTATACCCCAACCCCCCACCATACCTTTACTTTACTTTTCCCCAAATCACCACCCAAACCCTTTTCCCTCTTCATTTTCGAGTTGGAGCAAAAAGGTGGAGAGAAATCCTTCCAAAAGTTTGATTTGTGGAGTTTATTGGGAGATTTGAAGTCCCCAAGAGGTATGGATACCTCATTGTTGATTTTGTAATGTTTTATTTAAGTTTGGTATGGTTTTGAAGGTTTTGAAATGGGTTTGTTTTGGGTTGTTGTGGTTTTGGTTGAATGTTGGATTTTTGAGGTGTTTAAAGTGTTTATGGAAGGTTATTATGTGTTTAATGTTATTGGTTTGTTGGTAGGGGAGTTGGTATGGATTGGTAAGGTTTTGGTGTGCATTAATGGTGAAAAATCACGATTCTGTGTGAGGCGATCGACCGCCTGGAAAGAGGCGACCGATCGCCAAGGGACAGTAGAGAAATCGCAGGGCAGGCGATCGATCGCTTGAAATGGGCGACCGATCGCCGAGAGGCAGTGTCCAAATCAAGGGATAGGCGATCGATCGCCATGTTTGGCGCGATCGATCGCCGCGAAGCATAAATTGAGGCGATCAATCGCCTCAGCGAAGCGATCGATCGCCAGCTGTAGAATTTTGAAAAATGGTTTCTTTTGACGAATTTTTGGTATTCGACTATTATTTGGCTTCTAATATGGGGTTGTGTGATTGTGTAGAACCATCCCAGGTAGCAACGCAACCAAGGAAGTGAAGCCATATCAATTCCACTTTTGGAAAGGTACGTAGAAGACGTACGGGCACCCAACGGTACATGTATCTAGTATACTCATTGTTTATGCATTGTGGATGCGAGTATATATGGTATTATGCATTGTGGATGCAAATACATGTTGATTTATGCAAGATGATTGTATATGCATATGTTGGTTATTGGTGCACATCCCATGAGTCATGGTCATCCCTTGATGATTTTAATGCTTGCCGCTATTTGTTTTTGTTCCGCTAAATGTGAAGCGAGGGGTGGGAGCGCCGCAGGTCACATTTGAGCGTGGTTATCATATAGGGCGAGGAAAGAATATTTGCCGCTCAATGTGAGGCGAGGGGTGGGAGTACCGCATGTCCATTGAAGCGAGGTTATTCTATGCCGCCTATATGTAAATAAGCGAGGGGCATTAAAATACATTGTGATGGACAGACTAGGGATTGTTGATTGGTAATCGGTGATAATGGAATGGTATTATGTCATGACATGTGTAGACCATTAAATAATCTATTGATTATACTCATGAGTTATGGTACAGGGACAACCAAACGGGAAGCGTTTAAAATGCATGGGAAAAACAGGAAGTGTTTTATTATGATTATGCATTTACGCTTTATCTTCATATTGTGTTGTATATGAATGATATCATTGCTCATGTTTGGGGGTTGTCCTTTTAGGTACTTTTTGGCATGATGATAAAGGGGCTAGAACGAGTTGAGGTGGTGAGCTTGTGAAGAATTCTTATGAGGAAGGAAGGACAGGATTAATTTTGTATAGTATCTACTCTAGGAGTAGTGTAAAACTATAATTGATAACATTCATTTAGATGGGAATGTAACTAATCCATTGTTAGTCCTTATTTTGGCATGTAATTCTTAAAGCTCATAGTCTCAACACGATTATTTCACTCTGATGATTTATATTAGCTCTATTTATGCCTTAATCCGCACTTAAGGAACTAGGTTCCTTACATTAGTGGTATCAGAGCAGTGGTTAGAGAACCCGGGAACGAGGGAAGGGTAGCCTTAGCATGATTGGCTAGGTGCTTACATTTGAAGCATGTTTATGCATGTGGTGCATATTGTTGTATATACTGTTATACTAACATGCTTATTATCATTCCTGTTATCTAACGGCATAACATATATATTGTTTTGGAATTGTTGTTAACCTTTGTGTTACAGCATGGCTGCTATGAATGCGGGGAACCTGAATGAAGAGGTCGGCAATGTTGGGAGCGTGAACGCTAGTATTGGTCAAGCAAACCCTCTACCTCCACCAGCTGTAGGCATGGAACCGGTAGCTCAGTTACTATTACCGGGTGAGATTAGTCTGACTCAATTTCTGTCTTGCCACCCGCCCCGGTTTGAGGGGACAGAATCCGGAGAGGAGGCTGAGGAGTGGCTGGAAAGGCTTGAACATATATTTGTATCGGCTCCTTGTGCTGTCACAGCATGGCTGAGGCTGGCAGAGTTGCAGTTAGCAAAGAAACCTTTGATGTGGTGGAGGAGCACGGTCATGGAACTGAGAGCACAGGGTGCAGTGATTGATTGGACACTCTTCAGGACCCGGTTTCTGAACCGGTACTTCTCCGCAGCGGCGAGACAGACGAAGGAGTATGAGTTTACAAGCCTGAAACAAGGGGACATGACAGTGTCAGACTATGCCATGCAGTACTCTTCGTTGCTGAGGTATGTTCCCCACATTGCCACCAATGGACACGCCAAGATGAGAAATTTTATGAAGGGGTTGCGACCGGGTTATTTCCAATAACCCCACTTCTTTTGATGATGCTCTCACAAGAGCAGAGCTGGCGGGATTGGAGTTGGAGCTTACCCTAGTGCTGTGCCCCCACAAGTGCCACAGCAGAGGCAAGCTAATGACAGCTTGAGGCCCCGGGGAGAGCCATTTAAAACTCGTGGTGCCTCTTCATCTTCACGGTTCAGTGGGAAGAAATTCTTTGGTCAAAAGCAAGAGAATAAGAAGAACAATTGGTCCGCCAACCGAGGGCCTACACAAGGAAATAGGCCGGGAGAGCCAAGGTGCGACAATTGTGGAGGGCCACATTCTTCGAGTAAGTGCCCTGCCTGTTATAGCTGTGGCAAGATGGGCCACATCTCTCGGTATTGCCCCACCCGGGGAGGACAGTCAGAGTTTCAGGGCAACAGGCCGAGATTTGATGACAGGACAGTACACCAGAGGCAACAGTTTGTGCCTCGACCATCGGGAGGTCAGACAGTGGGACCACCCCAGGGACAGGTGTATGCACTGACCAGAGAGCAGGCTCAGGCAGCCCCAGAGGAGGTGATCGCCGGTACGTGTCATTTATTTACGTACCCTGCTTTTATTTTGATGGACACAGGTGCCTCCCACTCTTTTGTATCTGTGGGCTTTGTGGAGAGACACCATATGCACACGTCTTCTTTACCCACGCCACTCTTGGTCTCGACACCCACTGGAAGAAATGTCGTTGCTGATCAGTTTATGGCAGATTGCCTCATTTATTTTGAGGGTAACGAGTTGAAGGCGGACTTGAGTGTGTTGGGCATGTCAGACTTCGACTGCATTGTGGGTATCGACATTCTGAACAGATACCAGGCAGTGGTAGATTGCCGGCAGAAAACAGTGAAGTTCAGACCTGATATGGGTAGTCAGTAGACCTTTTATGGCAACGGTTCTCTTGTGAAGATTCCGTTGATTTCAGCGATCAAGATGACTCAGTTGTTGGAACGTGGCCACACGGGCTATCTCATCTATGCCGTGGACACGTCTGGGAAGAATAAAGAATTGAGAGTCGAGGATGTACCAGTGGTAGCAGAGTTTGCTGATGTATTCCCAGAAGAGATCCCAGGATTCCACCGGCTAGAGAAGTTGAATTTGGGATCAAGCTGTTACCGGGGACATCCGCTATATCTCGTGCACTTTACAGGATGGCAACGGCAGAGTTGAGAGAGTTGAAGGAGCAGTTGCAAGATCTCCTTGATAAAGGATATATACGCCCGAGCGTATCGCCATGGGGCGCACCGGTTCTCTTTGTGAAGAAGAAGGATGGTTCGATGCGGTTGTGCATCGATTACCGGCAACTGAATAAGGCTACAGTGAAGAACAAGTATCCTCTTCCAAGGATTGATGACTTGTTTGATCAGTTGCAAGGTACCAGACTTTATAGCAAGATTGATTTGAGATCCGGATATCATCCGATTCGAGTCATGGAGGAAGATGTACAGAAGACAACATTTCGGACTCGATATGGACACTATGAGTTCCTAGTGATGCCGTTCGGTGTGACGAACGCCCCGGCAGTCTTTATGAGTCCGATGAACAGAGTGTTTCAGCCGTATCTTGATCAGTTCGTCATTGTATTTATTGACGACATTCTCATCTACTCCCGGAGCGAGGAAGAGCACGTGAAACATTTGAGGATAGTGCTCCAGATTCTCAGAGATCACCAGTTGTATGCCAAGCTCAGTAAGTGTGAGTTTTGGTTGAGCAGTGTCGTATTTCTAGGGCATGTCATATCTAGCAGCGGGATATCAGTGGATCCCAGAAAGATTGCAGCTGTGATGGAGTGGGCTGCACCCACTTCTGTGCCTGAGATACGGAGTTTCCTTAGTTTGGCCGGTTATTATCGACGCTTTGTCGAGGGCTTTTCGAAGATTGCCAAGCCGTTGACACAGTTGACCCAGAAGGGAGTACCATTCTTTTGGTCAGAAGCTTGTGAGGAGAGCTTCCAGGAGTTGAAGCACCGTTTGACGACGGCGCCAGTATTAGTGATTCCTACGAAAAACTCCAGATTTGTTCTGTATACCGATGCATCACTTCAGGGCCTTGGGTGTGTACTGATGCAAGATAAGCATGTGGTGGCTTATGCATCGAGGCAGTTGAAGCCGCATGAGACTAGATACCCAGTCCATGACTTGGAATTGGCGGCTATCATCTTCGCCCTGAAAATTTGGAGGCATTATTTGTATGGTGCGTCGTTTACTATTTACACGGATCAAAGGAGCCTCAAGTTTCTATTCACTCAGGCGGAGCTGAACATGAGGCTGAGAAGGTGGATGGACTTACTCAAGGACTATGATTGTGAGATTGAGTACCATCCCGGAAAAGCTAATTTGACAGCAGACGCTTTGAGCCGGAAAGTGAGGAGTTCTGCTGAGGATGTCATCCATTTGTCGGCTATGATGACCTCCTATTGCCATCTGGGCTATGATTTTGACATAGATGCATCACCAGTGTACGTATCGACCTTATTGCTGAGCCAGATATTTATGAGAATATCAGGAGAGCTCAGAAGTCAGATGATGAGGTTCAGAGATGGTTATCTTTAGTGCATCTTGGTCAACCAACGAAGTTCAGAGTGGCCGATGACGGATCTTTGAGATTGGGTAACCGTTGGGTGGTTCCGAGTACGCCGGAATTGCGTAGAGGGATCTTGGAGCGAGCTCATAGTAGAAGACTTAGCATCCACCCAGGCGGGAAGAAGATGTATAAAGATTTTCGTGGTCAGTTTTGGTGGAAAAGAATGAAGTATGATGTCGTCGCTTTTGTTAAGAGGTGCTTGATCTGCCAGCAGGTTAAGGCAGAGAGGCAGAGACCTGGCGGCGAGTTGAAAAGCTTGGAGATACCGAAGTGGAAGTGGGAACACATTTCCATGGACTTCGTGACTCACTTGCCGAGGAGCACTTCGGGTTTTGATGCTATTTGGGTGATTGTGGATCGACTGACTAAGGTAGCTCATTTCATCCCCTATAGCATGACTTTCACCTTTTTGAAGATGGCGCAGTTGTATATTCGAGATGTGGTGAGATTGCATGGGATCCCCATTTCCATTGTGTCGGATCGAGATCCGCGATTCACATCTCATTTTTGGGAAGGTCTTCAGTCAGCCTTGGGAACTGAAGTTAGATTGAGCACTGCTTATCATCCTCAGACGGATGGCCATACCGAGCGTACTATCCAAACGCTCGAAGACATGTTGAGGGCTTGTGTATTGGAGTTCGATGTTTCTTGGCAAGATTCAGTAGCCTTGGTAGAGTTCTCTTATAATAACAGCTACCAGGCGAGCATTCAGATGGCTCCTTTCGAAGCTCTTTATGGCAGACGGTGTAGATCACCCTTGTGTTGGGACGATTTGGACCGAAAATCGGTCGGAGGACCGGAGTTGATTCGGGAAATGGAAGAAAAGATAAAGATGATTAGGCAGAAAATGAAAGCAGCCCAGGACAGACAGGCAGCTTATGCGAATAAACGGCGGAGACCGTTGGAATTTCAGTTGGGAGATAAGGTCTTCTTGAAGATCTCGCCTTTCAGAGGAGTCGTGCGATTTGGGATGCGAGGAAAACTGTCTCCGAGGTATGTTGGACCGTACGAGATTTTGCAGCGCATTGGCACCTTAGCTTACCGACTGGATTTGCCGCCTTCTTTATCTGGTATACATGATGTGTTTCATGTATCTATGCTGCGGAAGTATGAGCCGGATCCGTCGCATGTATTACAGCCTTCCGAAGTCCAGTTGGAATCCGATGTGTCTTATGTGGAACGGCCTGTCAGAATTCTGGATTGAGCAGACCGTAGACTTCGGAACAAAGTGATACCTATGACCAAAGTTCAGTGGGATCGCAGGGGTGTCGAGGAGGCTACGTGGGAGACGGAGCGGCATATGGTGCAGCACTACCCGGAACTATTCTCTGGTATGTGATTATGTTTAGTTTCTTTTGGGGTAAGTGCATGTGATTTCGAGGACGAAATCTTATCAGTAGGGGAGTATTGTGATATCCCTGAAATATTTAATTGCTATTAGCATGAATTATTTGCCATGGTTAGCAATAAATTGGAAATCATGAGTTTAATTGGTATTTTGGTGCATTTTGGATTAATGCTTTTAAAAATATCATGTTGGACTGTTTTATACACCATGGGATTGTGGAATGCATTTTAATTAAACCCAACCCCTTTATACCCCGACCCCCCACCATACCTTTACTTTACTTTTCCCCAAATCACCACCCAAACCCTTTTCCCTCTTCATTTTCGAGTTGGAGCAAAAAGGTGGAGAGAAATCCTTCCAAAAGTTTGATTTGTGGAGTTTATTGGGAGATTTGAAGTCCCCAAGAGGTATGGATACCTCATTGTTGATTTTGTAATGTTTTATTTAAGTTTGGTATGGTTTTGAAGGTTTTGAAATGGGTTTGTTTTGGGTTGTTGTGGTTTTGGTTGAATGTTGGATTTTTGAGGTGTTTAAAGTGTTTATGGAAGGTTATTATGTGTTTAATGTTATTGGTTTGTTGGTAGGGGAGTTGGTATGGATTGGTAAGGTTTTGGTGTGCATTAATGGTGAAAAATCGCGATTCTGTGTGAGGCGATCGACCGCCTGGAAAGAGGCGACCGATCGCCAAGGGACAGTAGAGAAATCGCAGGGCAGGCGATCGATCGCCTGAAATGGGGCGACCGATCGCCGAGAGGCAGTGTCCAAATCAAGGGATAGGCGATCGATCGCCATGTTTGGCGCGATCGATCGCCGCGAAGCATAAATTGAGGCGATCGATCGCCTCAGCGAAGCGATCGATCGCCAGCTGTAGAATATTGAAAAATGGTTTCTTTTGACAAATTTTTGGTATTCGAATATTATTTGGCTTCTAATATGGGGTTGTGTGATTGTGTAGAACCATCCCAGGTAGCAACGCAACCAAGGAAGTGTAGCCATATCAATTCCACTTTTGGAAAGGTACGTAGAAGACGTACGGGCACCCAACGGTACATGTATCTAGTATACTCATTGTTTATGTATTGTGGATCCGAGTATATATGGAATTATGCATTGTGGATGCAAATACATGTTGATTTATGCATGATGATTGTATATGCATATGTTGGTTATTGGTGCACATCCCATGAGTCATGGTCATCCCTTGATGATTTTAATGCTTGCCGCTATTTGTTTTGGTTCCGCTAAATGTGAAGCGAGGGGTGGGAGCGCCGCATGTCACATTTGAGCGTGGTTATCATATAGGGCGAGGAAAGAATATTTGCCGCTCAATGTGAAGCGAGGGGTGGGAGCGCCGCATGTCCATTGAAGCGAGGTTATTCTATGCCGCCTATATGTAAATAAGCGAGGGGCATTAAAATACATTGTGATGGACAGACTAGGGATTGGTGATTGGTAATCGGTGATAATGGAATGGTATTATGTCATGACATGTGTAGACCATTAAATAATCTATTGATTATACTCATGAGTTATGGTACAGGGACAACCAAACGGGAAGCGTTTAAAATGCATGGGAAAAACAGGAAGTGTTTTATTATGATTATGAATTTACGCTTTACATTCATATTGTGTTGTATATGAATGATATCATTGCTCATGTTTGGGGGTTGTCCTTGTAGGTACTTTTTGGCATGATGATAAAGGGGCTAAAACGGGTTAAGGTGGTGAGCTTGTGAAGAATTCTTTTGAGGAAGGAAGGACAGGATTAATTTTGTATAGTATCTACTCTAGGAGCAGTGTAAAGCTATAGTTAATACATTCATTTGATTGGGAATGTAACTAATCCAATTGATAGTCCTTATTTTGGCATGTAACTCTTAAGGCTCATGGTCTCAACACGATTATTTCACTCTGATGATTTATATTAGCTCTAATTATGCCTTAATCCGCACTTAAGGAACTAGGGTCCTTACAACACCGTTATGACTTTTGACTTTCAGAAATCAGCCAGATCAGACATCATAGAGGCCGTATAATTTTATTTCTTCTAGGAAAACCCTAAAACCGAGTGAAACATTCTTATGGCTTTTTGAAAACTCAAAATTGGAATCTGCAAAAGCCAATATGTTACATCTACACCGTTATGACTTTTGACTTTCAGAAATCATCCCGGGCTGACATCAGAGAGGCCGTATAATTTTTTTTCTTCTAGGAAGACCCTAAAACCGAGTGAAAAATTCTTACGCCTTTTTGAAAACTAAAAATTTGAATCTGCCAAGGCCAAAATGTTCTATTTACACTGTTATGACCTTTGACTTTTTGAAATCAGCCCAAGCTGACATCAGAGAGGCCGTATAATTTTTTTTATTCTAGAAACCCTAAAACTCAGTGAAAAATTCTTACGGTTTTTCGAAAACAAAAAATTGGATTCTGCCAAAGCCAATATGTTACATTTACACCGTTACGACTTTTGATTTTCAGAAATCAGCCCGGGCTGACATCAAAGAGGCCGAATAATTTTTTTTCTTCTACGAAAACCCTAAAACCGAGTGAAAAATTCTTACGCCTTTTTGAAAACTAAAAATTTGAATCAGCCAAAGCCAAAATGTTCAATGTACACCGTTATGACTTTTGACTTTTAGTAATCAGCCCAGGCTGACATCAGAGAGGCCGTATAATTTTTTTATTCTAGGGAAACCCTAAACTAAGTGAAAAATTCTTACGGCTTTTTGAAAACTCAAAATTGGAATCTGTCAAAGCCAATTTGTTACATTTACACCGTTATGACTTTTGACTTTCACAAATCAGCCCGGTATGACATCATAGAGGCCGTATAATTTTTTTTCTTCTTGGAAAATCCAAAAATCTAACGAAAAATTCTTACGCCTTTTTGAAAACTCAAAATTGAATCTGCCAAAGCCAATATGTTACATTTACACCGATATGACATTCGACATTCAGAAATCAGCCCGGTCTGACATCATAGAGGCCATATATTTTTTTTTCTTCTAGGAAAACCCTAAAACCTAGTGAAAAATTCTTACGGCTTTTTGAAAACTCAAAATTGGAATCTGTCCAAGCCAATATGTTACATTTACAACGCTATGACTTTTGACTTTGAGAAATCAGCCCGATCTGACATCATAGAGGCCGTATAGTTTTATTTCTTCTAGGAAAACTCTAAAACCGAGTGAAAAATTCTTACGGCTTTTTGAAAACTCAAAATTGGAATCTGCCGAAGACAATATGTTACATTTACACCGTTATGACTTTTGACTTTCAGAAATCAGCCCGGGCTAGCATCAGAGAGGCCGTATCATTTTTTTCTTCTAGGAAAACCCTAAAACCAAGTGAAAAATTCTTACGCCTTTTTGAAAACCAAAAATTTGAATCTGCCAAAGCCAAAATGTTCTATTTACATCGTTATGACTTTTGACTTTTAGAAATCAGCCCAGGCTGACATCAGAGAGGCCGTATAATTTTTTCTATTCTACGAAAACCCTAAAACTGAGTGAAAAATTCTTACGGCTTTTTGAAAACTCAAAATTGGATTCTGCCAAAGCCAATATGTTACATTTACACCGTTACGACTTTTGACTTTCAGAAATCAACCCGGGCTGACATCAAAGAGGCCGTATAATTTTTTTTCTTCTGGGAAAACCCTAAAACCGAGTGAAAAATTCTTACGGCTTTTTGAAAACTCAAAATTTGAATCCGCCAAAGCCAATATGTTACATTTTCACCGTTATGACTTTTGACTTTCAGAAATTAGCCCGAGATGACATCATAGAGGCCGTAAAAAAATTTTCTTCTTGGACCCTAAAACCGAGTGAAAAATTCTTACGGCTTTTTGAAAACTCAAAATTGGAATCTGCCAAAGCCAATATGTTACATTTACACCAATATGACTTTTGACTTTAAGAAATCAGCCCGGTCTGACATCATAGAGGCCGTATAATTTTTTTTCTTCTAGGAAAACCCTAAAACCGAGTGAAAAATTATTATGCCTTTTTGAAAACTAAAAATTTGAATCTGCCAAAGCCAAAATGTTCTATTTACACAGTTATGACCTTTGACTTATTGAAATCAGCCCAGGCTGACTTCAGAGAGGCCGTATAATTTTTTTTATTCTAGGAAAACCCTAAAACTCAGTGAAAAATTCTTACGGTTTTTTGAAAACTCAAAATTGGATTCTGCCAAAGCCAATATGTTACATTTACACCGTTACGACTTTTGACTTTCAGAAATCAGCCCGGGCTGACATCAAAGAGGCCGAATAATTTTTTTTCCTCTAGGAAAACCCTAAAACCGAGTGAAAAACTCTTACGCCATTTTGAAAACTAAAAATTTGAATCTGCCAAAGCCAAAATGTTCTATTTACACCGTTATGACTTTTGACTTTTAGAAATCAGTCCAGGCTGACATCAGAGAGGCCGTATAATTTTTTTTATTCTAGGGAAACCCAAAAACTAAGCGAAAAATTCTTACGGCTTTTTGAAAACTCAAAATTGGAATTTGTCAAAACCAATATGTTGCATTTACACGTTATGATTTTTGACATTCAGAAATCAGCCCGATCTGACATCATAGAGGCCGTATAATTTTATTTCTTCTAGGAAAACCCTAAAACCGAGTGAAAAATTCTTACGGCTTTTTGAAAACTCTAAATTGGAATCTGCCAAAGCCATATGTTATTACACCAATATGACTTTTGACTTTCTGAAATCAGCCCGGTCTGACATCATAGAGGCCGTATAATTTTTTTTCTTCTAGGAAAACCCTAAAACCGAGTGAAAAATTCTTATGCCTTTTTGAAAACTAAAAATTTGAATCTGCCAAAGCCAAAATGTTCTATTTACACAGTTATGACCTTTAACTTTTTGAAATCAGCCCAGGCTGACTTCAGAGAGGCCGTATAATTTTTTTTATTCTAGGAAAACCCTAAAACTCAGTGAAAAATTCTTACGATTTTTTGAAAACTCAAAATTGGATTCTGCCAAAGCCAATATGTTACATTTACACCGTTATGACTTTTGAGTTTCAGAAATCAGCGGGGGTGACATCAAAGAGGCCGTATCATTTTTTTCTTCTAGGAAAACCCTAAAATCGAGTGAAAAATTCTTACGCCATTTTGAAAACTAAAAATTTGAATCTGCCAAAGCCAAAATGTTCTATTTACACCGTTATGACTTTTGACTTTTAGAAATCAGCCCAGGCTGACATCAGAGAGGTCGTATAATTTTTTTTATTCTAGGGAAACCCCAAAACCTAGCGAAAAATTCTTACGGCTTTTTGAAAACTCAAAATTGGAATTTGTCAAAACCAATATGTTGCATTTACACCGTTATGATTTTTGTCATTCAGAAATCAGCCCGATCTGACATCATAGAGGCCGTATAATTTTATTTCTTCTAGGAAAACCCTAAAACCGAGTGAAAAATTCTTACGGCTTTTCGAAAACTCAAAATTGGAATCTGCCAAAGCCAATATGACTTTCAGAAATCAGGCCCGGGCTGACATCAGAGAGGTCGTTTAATTTTTTTTCTTCTAGGAAAACCCTAAAACCGAGTAAAAAATTCTTACGCCTTATTGAAAACTAAAATTTTGAATCTGCCAAAGCCAAAATGTTCTATTTACACCATTATGACCTTTGACTATTTGAAATCATCCCAGGCTGACATCAGAGAGGCCGTATAATTTTTTTTATTCTAGGAAAACCCTAAAACTCAGTGAAAAATTCTTACGGTTTTTTTAAAACTCAAAATTGGATTCTGCCAAAGCCAATATGTTACATTTACACCGTTACGACTTTTGACTTTCAGAAATCAGCCCGGGCTGACATCAAAGAGGCCGAATAATTTTTTTTCTTCTAGGAAAACCCTAAAACCGAGTGAAAAACTCTTACGCCTTTTTGAAAAATAAAAATTTGAATCTGCCAAAGCCAAAATGTTCTATTTACACCGTTATGACTTTTAGAATCAGCCCAGGCTGACATCCGAGGGGCCGTTTAATTTTTTTTATTCTACGAAAACCCTAAAACTGAGTGAAAAATTCTTACGGCTTTTTGAAAACTCAAAATTGGATTCTGCCAAGCCAATATGTTACATTTACATCGTTACGACTTTTGACTTTCATAAATCAGCTCGGGCTGACATCAAAGAGGCCGTATAATTTTTTTTCTTCTAGGAAAACCCTAAAACCGAGTTAAAAATTCTTACGGCTTTTTGAAAACTCAAAATGGAATCTGTCAAAGCCAATATGTTATATTTACACCGTTATGACTTTTGACTTTCAGAAATCAGCCCGATCTGACATCATAGAGGCCGTATAATTTTATTTCTTCTAGGAAAACCCTAAAACGAGTGAACAATTCTTACCGCTTTACGAAAACTCAAAATTGGAATCTGCAAAGGCCAATATGTTACATCTACACCGTTATGACTTTTGACTTTCAGAAATCAGCCCGGGCTGACATCCGAGAGGCCGTATAATTTTTTTTCTTTCTAGAAAAACCCTAAAACCAAGTGAAAAATTCTTACGCCTTTCTGAAAACTAAAAATTTGAATCTGCCAAAGACAGAATGTTCTATTTACACCGTTATGACTTTTGACTTTTAGAAATCAGCCCAGACTGACATTAGAGAGGCCATATAATTTTTTTTATTCTAGGGAAACCCTAAAACTAAGTGAAAAATTCTTACGGCTTTTTGAAAAATCAAAATTGGAATCTGCCAAAGCCAATATGTTACATTTACACCGTTATGACTTTTGACTTTCAGAAATCAACCCGGTCTGACATCATAGAGGCCGTATAATTTTTTTTCTTCTAGGAAAACCATAAAACCGAGTGAAAAATTCTTACGGCTTTTTGAAAACTCAAAATGGAATCTGTCAAAGCCAATATGTTACATTTACACCATTATGACTTTTGACTTTCAGAAATCAGCCCGATCTGACATCATAGAGGCCGTATAATTTTTTTTCTTCTAGGAAAACCCTAAAACCGAGTGAAAAATTCATATGGCTTTTTGGAAAAACAAAAAGTGAATCTGCCAAAGCCAATATGTTACATTTACACCGTTATGACTTTTGACTTTCAGAAATCAGCCCGGTCTGACATCATAGAGGCCGTATAATTTTTTTTCTTCTTGGAAAACCCAAAAATCTAACGAAAAATTCTTAGGCCTTTTTGAAAACTCAAAATTGAAATCTGCCAAAGCCAATATGTTACATTTACACCGTTTTGACTTTTGACTTTCAGAAATCAGCCCGGTTTAACATCATAGAGGCCGTATAATTTTTTTTCTTCTAGGAAAACCCTAAAACCGAGTGAAAAATTCTTATGGCTTTTTGAAAACTCAAAATGGAATCTGTCAAAGCCAATATGTTACATTTACACCGTTATGACTTTTGACTTTCAGAAATCAGCCCGATCTGACATCATAGAGGCCGTATAATTTTATTTCTTCTAGGAAAACCCTAAAACCGAGTGAAAAATTCTTACGGCTTTTTGGAAACTCAAATTGGAATCTGCCAAAGCCAATATGTTACATTTACACCGTTATGAGTTTTGACTTTCAGAAATCAGCCCGGTCTGACATCATAGAGGCCGTATAATATTTTTTCTTCTTGGAAAACACTAAAATCTAACGAAAAATTCTTAGGCCTTTTTGAAAACTCAAAATTAGAATCTGCCAAAGCCAATATGTTACATTTACACCGTTATGACTTTTGACTTTCAGAAATCAGCCGGTCTGACATCATAGAGGCCGTATAATTTTTTTTCTACTTGGAAAACCCAAAAATCTAACGAAAAATTCTTACGCCTTTTTGAAAACTCAAAATTGGAATCTGCCAAAGCCAATATGTTACATTTACACCGATATGACTTTTGACATTCAGAAATCAGCCCGGTCTGACATCATAGAGGCCGTATAATTTTTTTTCTTCTAGGAAAACCCTAAAACCTAGTGAAAAATTCTTACGGCTTTTTGAAAACTCAAAATGGAATCTGTCAAAGACAATATGTTACATTTACACCGTTATGACTTTTGACTTTTAGAAATCAATCCGATCTGACATCATAGAGGCCGTATAATTTTTTTTTCTTCTTGGAAAACCCTACAACCTAGTGAAAAATTCATATGGTTTTTGGAAAATCAAAAAGTGAATCTGCCAAAGCCAATATGTTACATTTACACCGTTATGACTTTTGACTTTCAGAAATCAGCCCGGTCTGACATCATAGAGGCCGTATAATTTTTTTTCTTCTTGGAAAACCCAAAAATCTAACGAAAAATTCTTAGGCCTTTTTGAAAACTCAAAATTGAAATCTGCCAAAGCCAATATGTTACATTTACACCGTTATGACTTTTGATTTTCAGAAATCAGCCCGGTCTAACATCATAGAGGCCGTATAATTTTTTTTCTTCTAGGAAAACCCTAAAACCGAGTGAAAAATTCTTATGGCTTTTTGAAAACTCAAAATGGAATCTGTCAAAGCCAATATGTTACATTTACACCGTTATGACTTTTGACTTTCAGAAATCAGCCCGATCTGACATCATAGAGGCCGTATAATTTTATTTCTTCTAGGAAAACCCTAAAACCGAGTGAAAAATTCTTACGGCTTTTTGAAAACTCTAAATTGGAATCTGCCAAAGCCATATGTTATTACACCAATATGACTTTTGACTTTCTGAAATCAGCCCGGTCTGACATCATAGAGGCCGTATAATTTTTTTTCTTCTAGGAAAACCCTAAAACCGAGTGAAAAATTCTTATGCCTTTTTGAAAACTAAAAATTTGAATCTGCCAAAGCCAAAATGTTCTATTTACACAGTTATGACCTTTAACTTTTTGAAATCAGCCCAGGCTGACTTCAGAGAGGCCGTATAATTTTTTTTATTCTAGGAAAACCCTAAAACTCAGTGAAAAATTCTTACGATTTTTTGAAAACTCAAAATGGATTCTGCCAAAGCCAATATGTTACATTTACTACACCGTTATGACTTTTGACTTTCAGAAATCAGCGGTCTGACATCATAGAGGCCGTATACTTTTATTTCTTCTAGGAAAACCCCAAAATCTGACGAAAAATTCTTACGCCTTTTTGAAAACTAAAAATTTGAATCTGCCAAAGCAAAAATGTTCTATTTACATCGTTATGACTTTTGACTTTAGAAATCAGCCCAGGCTGACATCAGAGATGCCGGATAATTTTTTTTATTCTACGAGAACCTAAAACTGAGTGAAAAATTCTTCCGGCTTTTTGAAAACTCAAAATTGGATTCTGCCAATGCCAATATGTTACATTACACCGTTACGACTTTTGACTTTTAGATATCAGCCCGGGCTGACATCAAAGAGGCCGTATAATTTTTTTCTTCATGGGAAAACCCTAAAACTTAGTGAAAAATTCGTACGGCTTTTTTGAAAACTCAAAATTGGAATCCGCCAAGCCAATATGTTACATTTTCACCGTTATGCTTTGACTTTCAGAAATTAGCCCGAACTAAACATCGTAGAGGCCGTATAATTTTTTCTTCATGGAAAACACTAAAGCCTAACGAAAAATTCTTACTCCTTTTTGAAAACTCAAAATTGGAATCTGCCAAAGCCAATATGTTACATTTACAACCGATATGACTTTTGACATTCAGAAATCAGCCCGGTCTGACATCATAGAGGCCGTATAATTTTTTTCTCCTAGGAAAACCCTAAAACCTAGTGAAAAATTCTTACGGCTTTTTGTAAACTCAAAAATTGGAATCTGTCAAAGCCAATATGTTACCATTTACACCTTTATGACTTTGACTTTCAGAAATCAGCCCGGTCTGACATCATAGAGGCCGTATACTTTATTTCTTCTAGGAAAACCCTAAAATCGAGTGAAAATTCTTACGGCTTTTTGAAAAACTCAAAATTGGAATCTGCCAAAGCCAATATGTTACATTTACAACCGTTACGACTTTTGAGTTTCAGAAATCAGCCCGGGCTGACATCAAAGAGGCCGTATCATTTTTTTATTCTACGAAAAACCCTAAAACTGAGTGAAAAATTCTTACGGCCTTTTGAAAACTCAAAATTGAATTCTGCCAAAGCCAATATGTTACTATTACATCGTTACTGACTTTTGACATTTCATAAATCAGCTCGGCTGACATCAAGAGGCCGTATAATTTTTTTTCTTCTAGGAAAAACCCTAAAACTGAGTGAAAAATTCTTACGGCTTTTTGAAAACTCAAAATTGGAATCTGTCAAAGCCAATATGTTACATTTACACCGTTATGACTTTTGACTTTCAGAAATCAGCCCGATCTGACATCATAGAGGCCGTATACTTTTATTTCTTCTAGGAAAACCCTAAAATCGAGTGAAACAATTCTTACCGGCTTTACGAAAACTCAAAATTGGAATCTGCCAAAGGCCAATATGTTACATTTACACCGTTATGACTTTTGAGCTTTCAGAAATCAGCCCGGGCTGACATCAGAGAGGCCGTATCATTTTTTTTCTTTCTAGAAAAACCCTAAAACCGAGTGAAAACTTCTTACGCCATTTTGAAAACTAAAAATTTGAATCTGCCAAAGCCAAAATGTTCTATTTAAGACTCTTGACATTTAGAAATCAGCCCAGGCTGACATCAGAGAGGCCGTATAACTTTTTTTATTCTACGAAAACCCTAAAACTGAGTGAAAAATTCTTACGGCTTTTTGAAAACTCAAAATTGGATTCTGCCAATGCCAATATGTTAAATTTACACCGTTACGACTTTTGACTTTCAGAAATCAGCCCGGGCTGACATCAAAGAGGATGTACAATTTTTTTTCTTCTGGGAAAACGCTAAAACCGAGTGAAAAATTCTTACGGCTTTTTGAAAACTCAAATTGGAATCCGCCAAAGCCAATATGTTACATTTTCAACGTTATGACTTTTGACTTTCAGAAATTAGCCCGAGCTGGCATCATAGAGGCCGTATAATTTTTTTCTTCATGGAAAACCCTAAAACCTAACGAAAAATTCTTACGCCTTTTGAAAACTCAAAATTGGAATCTGCCAAAGCCAATATGTTACATTTACACCGTTATGACTTTTGACTTTCAGAAATCAGCCCGGCTGACATCATAGAGGCCGTATAATTTTTTTCTTCTAGGAAAACCCTAAAACCGAGTGAAAAATTCTTACGCCTTTTGAAAACTCAAAATTGGAATCTGCCAAAGCCAATATGTTACATTTACACCGTTATGACTTTTGACTTTCAGAAATCAGCCCGGCTGACATCATAGAGGCCGTATAATTTTTTTTTCTAGGAAAACCCTAAAACGAGTGAAAAATTCTTACGGCTTTTTGAAAACTCAAAATTGGAATCTGCCAAAGCCAATATGTTACATTTACACCGTTATGACTTTTGACTTTCAGAAATCAGCCCGGGCTGACATCATAGAGGCCGTATAATTTTTTTTCTTCTAGGAAAACCCTAAAACCGAGTGAAAAATTCTTACGGCTTTTGAAAACTCAAAATTGGAATCTGCCAAAGCCAATATGTTACATTTACACCGTTATGAGTTTTGACTTTCAGAAATCAGCCCGGTCTGACATCATAGAGGCCGTATAATATTTTTTCTTCTTGGAAAACACAAAAATCTAACGAAAAATTCTTAGGCCTTTTTGAAAACTCAAAATTGAATCTGCCAAAGCCAATATGTTACATTTACACCGTTATGACTTTTGACTTTCAGAAATCAGCCGGTCTGACATCATAGAGGCCGTATAATTTTTTTTCTACTTGGAAAACCTAAAATCTAACGAAAAATTCTTACGCCTTTTTGAAAACTCAAAATTGGAATCTGCCAAAGCCAATATGTTACATTTACACCGATATGACTTTTGACATTCAGAAATCAGCCCGGTCTGACATCATAGAGGCCGTATAATTTTTTTCTTCTAGGAAAACCCTAAAACCTAGTGAAAAATTCTTACGGCTTTTTGAAAACTCAAAATGGAATCTGTCAAAGACAATATGTTACATTTACACCGTTATGACTTTTGACTTTTAGAATCAATCCGATCTGACATCATAGAGGCCGTATAATTTTTTTTTCTTCTTGGAAAACCCTACAACCTAGTGAAAATTCATATGGTTTTTGGAAAATCAAAAGTGAATCTGCCAAAGCCAATATGTTACATTTACACCGTTATGACTTTGACTTTCAGAAATCAGCCCGGTCTGACATCATAGAGGCCGTATAATTTTTTTTCTCTTGGAAAACCCAAAAATCTAACGAAAAATTCTTAGGCCTTTTTGAAAACTCAAAATTGAAATCTGCCAAAGCCAATATGTTACATTTACACACCGTTATGACTTTTGATTTTCAGAAATCAGCCCGGTCTAACATCATAGAGGCCGTATAATTTTTTTTTCTTCTAGGAAACCCTAAAAACCGAGTGAAAAATTCTTATGGCTTTTTGAAAACTCAAAATGGAATCTGTCAAAGCCCAATAGTTACATTTACAACCGTTATGACTTTTGACTTTTCAGAAATCAGCCCGGTGACATCATAGAGGCCGTATAATTTTTTTCTTCTAGGAAAACCCTAAAACCGAGTGAAAAATTCTTACGGCTTTTTGAAAACTCAAAATTGGAATCTGCCAAAGCCAATATGTTACATTTACACCGTTATGACTTTTGACTTTCAGAAATCAGCCCGGGCTGACATCAGAGAGGCCGTATAATTTTTTTCTTCTAGGAAAACCCTAAAACGAGTGAAAAATTCTTACGGCTTTTTGAAAACTCAAAATTGGAATCTGCCAAAGCCAATATGTTACATTTACACCGTTATGACTTTTGACTTTCAGAAATCAGCCCGGGCTGACATCAGAGAGGCCGTATAATTTTTTTCTTCTAGGAAAACCCTAAAACCGAGTGAAAAATTCTTACGCCTTTTTGAAAACTCAAAATTGGAATCTGCCAAAGCCAATATGTTACATTTACACCGTTATGACTTTTGACTTTCAGAAATCAGCCCGGTCTGACATCATAGAGGCCGTACTATTATTTCTTCTAGGAAAACCCCAAAAATCTGACGAAAAATTCTTACGCCTTTTTGAAAAACTAAAAATTGAATCTGCCAAAGCAAAATGTTCTATTTACATCGTTATGACTTTTGACTTTTAGAAATCAGCCCAGGCTGACATCAGAGATGCCGTATAATTTTTTTTATTCTACGAGAACCCTAAAACTGAGTGAAAAATTCTTACGGCTTTTTGAAACTCAAAATTGGATTCTGCCAATGCCAATATGTTACATTTACACCGTTACGACTTTTGACTTTTAGATATCACAGCCCGGGGCTGACATCAAAGAGGCCGTATAATTTTTTTCTTCTGGGAAAACCCTAAAACTTAGTGAAAAATTCTTACGGCTTTTTGAAAACTCAAAATTGGAATCCGCCAAAGCCAATATGTTACATTTTCACCGTTATGACTTTGACTTCAGAAATTAGCCCGAACTAACATCGTAGAGGCCGTATAATTTTTTTCTTCATGGAAAACACTAAAGCCTAACGAAAAATTCTTACTCCTTTTTTGAAAACTCAAAATTGGAATCTGCCAAAGCCAATATGTTACATTTACACCGATTATGACTTTTGACATTCAGAAATCAGCCCCGGTCTACATCATAGAGGCCGTATAATTTTTTTTCTCCTATGGAAAACCCTAAAACCTAGTGAAAAATTCTTACGGCTTTTTGTAAACTCAAAATTGGAATCTGTCAAAGCCAATATGTTACATTTACAACACCTTTATGACTTTTGACTTTCAGAAATCAGCCCGGTCTGACATCATAGAGGCCGTATACTTTTATTTCTTCTAGGAAAACCCTAAATCGAGTGAAAAATTCTTACGGCTTTTTGAAAACTCAAAATTGGAATCTGCCAAAGCCAATATGTTACATTTACACCGTTACGAACTGTTGAGTTTCAGGAAATCAGCCCGGGCTGACATCAAAGAGCCGTACTATTTTTTCTTTCTAGAAAAACCCTAAAACCGAGTGAAAAATTCTTACGCCTTTTTGAAAACTCAAAATTGGAATCTGCCAAAGCCAATATGTTACATTTACACCGTTATGACTTTTGACTTTCAGAAATCAGCCCGGCTGACATCAGAGAGGCCGTATAATTTTTTTCTTCTAGGAAAACCCTAAAACCGAGTGAAAAATTCTTACGGCTTTTTGAAAACTCAAAATTGGAATCTGCCAAAGCCAATATGTTACATTTACACCGTTATGACTTTTGACTTTCAGAAATCAGCCCGGGCTGACATCAAAGAGGCCGTATAATTTTTTTCTTCTAGGAAAACCCTAAAACGAGTGAAAAATTCTTACGGCTTTTTGAAAACTCAAAATTGGAATCTGCCAAAGCCAATATGTTACATTTACACCGTTATGACTTTTGACTTTCAGAAATCAGCCCGGCTGACATCATAGAGGCCGTATAATTTTTTTCTTCTAGGAAAACCCTAAAACCGAGTGAAAAATTCTTACGCCTTTTTGAAAACTCAAAATTGGAATCTGCCAAAGCCAATATGTTACATTTACACCGTTATGACTTTTGACTTTCAGAAATCAGCCCGGCTGACATCATAGAGGCCGTATAATTTTTTTTCTAGGAAAACCCTAAAACCGAGTGAAAAATTCTTACGTTCTTTTTGCTTTTGGAATCTGCCAAAGCCAATATGTTACATTTACACCGTTATGACTTTTGACTTTCAGAAATCAGCCCGGGCTGACATCAGAGGCCGTATAATTTTTTTCTTCTAGGAAAACCCTAAAACCGAGTGAAAAATTCTTACGGCTTTTTGAAAACTCAAAATTGGAATCTGCCAAAGCCAATATGTTACATTTACACCGTTATGACTTTTGACTTTCAGAAATCAGCCCGGCTGACATCATAGAGGCCGTATAATTTTTTTTCTTCTAGGAAAACCCTAAAACCGAGTGAAAAATTCTTACGGCTTTTTGAAAACTCAAAATTGGAATCTGCCAAAGCCAATATGTTACATTTACACCGTTATGACTTTTGACTTTCAGAAATCAGCCCGGGCTGACATCATAGAGGCCGTATAATTTTTTTTCTTCTAGGAAAACCCTAAAACCGAGTGAAAAATTCTTACGGCTTTTTGAAAACTCAAAATTGGAATCTGCCAAAGCCAATATGTTACATTTACACCGTTATGACTTTTGACTTTCAGAAATCAGCCCGGGCTGACATCAGAGAGGCCGTATAATTTTTTTCTTCTAGGAAAACCCTAAAACGAGTGAAAAATTCTTACGGCTTTTTGAAAACTCAAAATTGGAATCTGCCAAAGCCAATATGTTACATTTACACCGTTATGACTTTTGACTTTCAGAAATCAGCCCGGGCTGACATCAGAGAGGCCGTATAATTTTTTTCTTCTAGGAAAACCCTAAAACCGAGTGAAAAATTCTTACGGCTTTTTGAAAACTCAAAATTGGAATCTGCCAAAGCCAATATGTTACATTTACACCGTTATGACTTTTGACTTTCAGAAATCAGCCCGGGCTGACATCAGAGAGGCCGTATAATTTTTTTTTTCTAGGAAAACCCTAAAACCGAGTGAAAAATTCTTACGGCTTTTTGAAAACTCAAAATTGGAATCTGCCAAAGCCAATATGTTACATTTACACCGTTATGACTTTTGACTTTCAGAAATCAGCCCGGGCTGACATCAGAGAGGCCGTATAATTTTTTTCTTCTAGGAAAACCCTAAAACCGAGTGAAAAATTCTTACGGCTTTTTGAAAACTCAAAATTGGAATCTGCCAAAGCCAATATGTTACATTTACACCGTTATGACTTTTGACTTTCAGAAATCAGCCCGGGCTGACATCAGAGAGGCCGTATAATTTTTTTCTTCTAGGAAAACCCTAAAACCGAGTGAAAAATTCTTACGGCTTTTTGAAAACTCAAAATTGGAATCTGCCAAAGCCAATATGTTACATTTACACCGTTATGACTTTTGACTTTCAGAAATCAGCCCGGGCTGACATCAGAGAGGCCGTATAATTTTTTTCTTCTAGGAAAACCCTAAAACCGAGTGAAAAATTCTTACGGCTTTTTGAAAACTCAAAATTGGAATCTGCCAAAGCCAATATGTTACATTTACACCGTTATGACTTTTGACTTTCAGAAATCAGCCCGGCTGACATCATAGAGGCCGTATAATTTTTTTCTTCTAGGAAAACCCTAAAACCGAGTGAAAAATTCTTACGGCTTTTTGAAAACTCAAAATTGGAATCTGCCAAAGCCAATATGTTACATTTACACCGTTATGACTTTTGACTTTCAGAAATCAGCCCGGCTGACATCATAGAGGCCGTATAATTTTTTTCTTCTAGGAAAACCCTAAAACCGAGTGAAAAATTCTTACGGCTTTTTGAAAACTCAAAATTGGAATCTGCCAAAGCCAATATGTTACATTTACACCGTTATGACTTTTGACTTTCAGAAATCAGCCCGGGCTGACATCATAGAGGCCGTATAATTTTTTTCTTCTAGGAAAACCCTAAAACCGAGTGAAAAATTCTTACGGCTTTTTGAAAACTCAAAATTGGAATCTGCCAAAGCCAATATGTTACATTTACACCGTTATGACTTTTGACTTTCAGAAATCAGCCCGGGCTGACATCATAGAGGCCGTATAATTTTTTTCTTCTAGGAAAACCCTAAAACCGAGTGAAAAATTCTTACGGCTTTTTGAAAACTCAAAATTGGAATCTGCCAAAGCCAATATGTTACATTTACACCGTTATGACTTTTGACTTTCAGAAATCAGCCCGGGCTGACATCAGAGAGGCCGTATAATTTTTTTCTTCTAGGAAAACCCTAAAACCGAGTGAAAAATTCTTACGCCTTTTTGAAAACTCAAAATTGGAATCTGCCAAAGCCAATATGTTACATTTACACCGTTATGACTTTTGACTTTCAGAAATCAGCCCGGCTGACATCAGAGAGGCCGTATAATTTTTTTTCTTCTAGGAAAACCCTAAAACCGAGTGAAAAATTCTTACGGCTTTTTGAAAACTCAAAATTGGAATCTGCCAAAGCCAATATGTTACATTTACACCGTTATGACTTTTGACTTTCAGAAATCAGCCCGGGCTGACATCAGAGAGGCCGTATAATTTTTTTTCTTCTAGGAAAACCCTAAAACCGAGTGAAAAATTCTTACGGCTTTTTGAAAACTCAAAATTGGAATCTGCCAAAGCCAATATGTTACATTTACACCGTTATGACTTTTGACTTTCAGAAATCAGCCCGGCTGACATCATAGAGGCCGTATAATTTTTTTCTTCTAGGAAAACCCTAAAACCGAGTGAAAAATTCTTACGCCTTTTTGAAAACTCAAAATTGGAATCTGCCAAAGCCAATATGTTACATTTACACCGTTATGACTTTTGACTTTCAGAAATCAGCCCGGGCTGACATCATAGAGGCCGTATAATTTTTTTTCTTCTAGGAAAACCCTAAAACCGAGTGAAAAATTCTTACGCCTTTTTGAAAACTCAAAATTGGAATCTGCCAAAGCCAATATGTTACATTTACACCGTTATGACTTTTGACTTTCAGAAATCAGCCCGGCTGACATCAGAGAGGCCGTATAATTTTTTTCTTCTAGGAAAACCCTAAAACCGAGTGAAAAATTCTTACGGCTTTTTGAAAACTCAAAATTGGAATCTGCCAAAGCCAATATGTTACATTTACACCGTTATGACTTTTGACTTTCAGAAATCAGCCCGGGCTGACATCATAGAGGCCGTATAATTTTTTTCTTCTAGGAAAACCCTAAAACCGAGTGAAAAATTCTTACGGCTTTTTGAAAACTCAAAATTGGAATCTGCCAAAGCCAATATGTTACATTTACACCGTTATGACTTTTGACTTTCAGAAATCAGCCCGGGCTGACATCAGAGAGGCCGTATAATTTTTTTCTTCTAGGAAAACCCTAAAACCGAGTGAAAAATTCTTACGCCTTTTTGAAAACTCAAAATTGGAATCTGCCAAAGCCAATATGTTACATTTACACCGTTATGACTTTTGACTTTCAGAAATCAGCCCGGCTGACATCAGAGAGGCCGTATAATTTTTTTTTTCTAGGAAAACCCTAAAACCGAGTGAAAAATTCTTACGGCTTTTTGAAAACTCAAAATTGGAATCTGCCAAAGCCAATATGTTACATTTACACCGTTATGACTTTTGACTTTCAGAAATCAGCCCGGGCTGACATCAGAGAGGCCGTATAATTTTTTTTCTTCTAGGAAAACCCTAAAACCGAGTGAAAAATTCTTACGGCTTTTTGAAAACTCAAAATTGGAATCTGCCAAAGCCAATATGTTACATTTACACCGTTATGACTTTTGACTTTCAGAAATCAGCCCGGCTGACATCATAGAGGCCGTATAATTTTTTTTCTTCTAGGAAAACCCTAAAACCGAGTGAAAAATTCTTACGCCTTTTTGAAAACTCAAAATTGGAATCTGCCAAAGCCAATATGTTACATTTACACCGTTATGACTTTTGACTTTCA
Organism: Haberlea rhodopensis; assembly: GCA_907163345.1. Taxonomy (NCBI): domain Eukaryota; kingdom Viridiplantae; phylum Streptophyta; class Magnoliopsida; order Lamiales; family Gesneriaceae; genus Haberlea; species Haberlea rhodopensis. Next base: position 243,009 of record CAJQUN010000474.1, on the reverse strand, counting down.
GAAATCAGCCCGGGCTGACATCATAGAGGCCGTATAATTTTTTTTCTTCTAGGAAAACCCTAAAACCGAGTGAAAAATTCTTACGGCTTTTTGAAAACTCAAAATTGGAATCTGCCAAAGCCAATATGTTACATTTACACCGTTATGACTTTTGACTTTCAGAAATCAGCCCGGGCTGACATCAGAGAGGCCGTATAATTTTTTTCTTCTAGGAAAACCCTAAAACCGAGTGAAAAATTCTTACGGCTTTTTGAAAACTCAAAATTGGAATCTGCCAAAGCCAATATGTTACATTTACACCGTTATGACTTTTGACTTTCAGAAATCAGCCCGGGCTGACATCATAGAGGCCGTATAATTTTTTTCTTCTAGGAAAACCCTAAAACCGAGTGAAAAATTCTTACGGCTTTTTGAAAACTCAAAATTGGAATCTGCCAAAGCCAATATGTTACATTTACACCGTTATGACTTTTGACTTTCAGAAATCAGCCCGGGCTGACATCAGAGAGGCCGTATAATTTTTTTCTTCTAGGAAAACCCTAAAACCGAGTGAAAAATTCTTACGCCTTTTTGAAAACTCAAAATTGGAATCTGCCAAAGCCAATATGTTACATTTACACCGTTATGACTTTTGACTTTCAGAAATCAGCCCGGGCTGACATCAGAGAGGCCGTATAATTTTTTTTTTCTAGGAAAACCCTAAAACCGAGTGAAAAATTCTTACGGCTTTTTGAAAACTCAAAATTGGAATCTGCCAAAGCCAATATGTTACATTTACACCGTTATGACTTTTGACTTTCAGAAATCAGCCCGGGCTGACATCAGAGAGGCCGTATAATTTTTTTTCTTCTAGGAAAACCCTAAAACCGAGTGAAAAATTCTTACGGCTTTTTGAAAACTCAAAATTGGAATCTGCCAAAGCCAATATGTTACATTTACACCGTTATGACTTTTGACTTTCAGAAATCAGCCCGGCTGACATCATAGAGGCCGTATAATTTTTTTCTTCTAGGAAAACCCTAAAACCGAGTGAAAAATTCTTACGGCTTTTTGAAAACTCAAAATTGGAATCTGCCAAAGCCAATATGTTACATTTACACCGTTATGACTTTTGACTTTCAGAAATCAGCCCGGGCTGACATCATAGAGGCCGTATAATTTTTTTTTCTAGGAAAACCCTAAAACCGAGTGAAAAATTCTTACGGCTTTTTGAAAACTCAAAATTGGAATCTGCCAAAGCCAATATGTTACATTTACACCGTTATGACTTTTGACTTTCAGAAATCAGCCCGGGCTGACATCATAGAGGCCGTATAATTTTTTTTTTCTAGGAAAACCCTAAAACCGAGTGAAAAATTCTTACGGCTTTTTGAAAACTCAAAATTGGAATCTGCCAAAGCCAATATGTTACATTTACACCGTTATGACTTTTGACTTTCAGAAATCAGCCCGGGCTGACATCAGAGAGGCCGTATAATTTTTTTCTTCTAGGAAAACCCTAAAACCGAGTGAAAAATTCTTACGGCTTTTTGAAAACTCTTGGAATCTGCCAAAGCCAATATGTTACATTTACACCGTTATGACTTTTGACTTTCAGAAATCAGCCCGGGCTGACATCAGAGAGGCCGTATAATTTTTTTCTTCTAGGAAAACCCTAAAACCGAGTGAAAAATTCTTACGGCTTTTTGAAAACTCAAAATTGGAATCTGCCAAAGCCAATATGTTACATTTACACCGTTATGACTTTTGACTTTCAGAAATCAGCCCGGGCTGACATCAGAGAGGCCGTATAATTTTTTTCTTCTAGGAAAACCCTAAAACCGAGTGAAAAATTCTTACGGCTTTTTGAAAACTCAAAATTGGAATCTGCCAAAGCCAATATGTTACATTTACACCGTTATGACTTTTGACTTTCAGAAATCAGCCCGGGCTGACATCAGAGAGGCCGTATAATTTTTTTCTTCTAGGAAAACCCTAAAACCGAGTGAAAAATTCTTACGGCTTTTTGAAAACTCAAAATTGGAATCTGCCAAAGCCAATATGTTACATTTACACCGTTATGACTTTTGACTTTCAGAAATCAGCCCGGGCTGACATCAGAGAGGCCGTATAATTTTTTTCTTCTAGGAAAACCCTAAAACCGAGTGAAAAATTCTTACGGCTTTTTGAAAACTCAAAATTGGAATCTGCCAAAGCCAATATGTTACATTTACACCGTTATGACTTTTGACTTTCAGAAATCAGCCCGGGCTGACATCAGAGAGGCCGTATAATTTTTTTCTTCTAGGAAAACCCTAAAACCGAGTGAAAAATTCTTACGGCTTTTTGAAAACTCAAAATTGGAATCTGCCAAAGCCAATATGTTACATTTACACCGTTATGACTTTTGACTTTCAGAAATCAGCCCGGGCTGACATCAGAGAGGCCGTATAATTTTTTTCTTCTAGGAAAACCCTAAAACCGAGTGAAAAATTCTTACGGCTTTTTGAAAACTCAAAATTGGAATCTGCCAAAGCCAATATGTTACATTTACACCGTTATGACTTTTGACTTTCAGAAATCAGCCCGGGCTGACATCAGAGAGGCCGTATAATTTTTTTTCTTCTAGGAAAACCCTAAAACCGAGTGAAAAATTCTTACGGCTTTTTGAAAACTCAAAATTGGAATCTGCCAAAGCCAATATGTTACATTTACACCGTTATGACTTTTGACTTTCAGAAATCAGCCCGGGCTGACATCAGAGAGGCCGTATAATTTTTTTTTCTAGGAAAACCCTAAAACCGAGTGAAAAATTCTTACGGCTTTTTGAAAACTCAAAATTGGAATCTGCCAAAGCCAATATGTTACATTTACACCGTTATGACTTTTGACTTTCAGAAATCAGCCCGGGCTGACATCAGAGAGGCCGTATAATTTTTTTCTTCTAGGAAAACCCTAAAACCGAGTGAAAAATTCTTACGGCTTTTTGAAAACTCAAAATTGGAATCTGCCAAAGCCAATATGTTACATTTACACCGTTATGACTTTTGACTTTCAGAAATCAGCCCGGGCTGACATCAGAGAGGCCGTATAATTTTTTTCTTCTAGGAAAACCCTAAAACCGAGTGAAAAATTCTTACGGCTTTTTGAAAACTCAAAATTGGAATCTGCCAAAGCCAATATGTTACATTTACACCGTTATGACTTTTGACTTTCAGAAATCAGCCCGGGCTGACATCAGAGAGGCCGTATAATTTTTTTTCTTCTAGAGTGAAAAATTCTTACGGCTTTTTGAAAACTCAAAATTGGAATCTGCCAAAGCCAATATGTTACATTTACACCGTTATGACTTTTGACTTTCAGAAATCAGCCCGGGCTGACATCAGAGAGGCCGTATAATTTTTTTCTTCTAGGAAAACCCTAAAACCGAGTGAAAAATTCTTACGGCTTTTTGAAAACTCAAAATTGGAATCTGCCAAAGCCAATATGTTACATTTACACCGTTATGACTTTTGACTTTCAGAAATCAGCCCGGGCTGACATCAGAGAGGCCGTATAATTTTTTTCTTCTAGGAAAACCCTAAAACCGAGTGAAAAATTCTTACGGCTTTTTGAAAACTCAAAATTGGAATCTGCCAAAGCCAATATGTTACATTTACACCGTTATGACTTTTGACTTTCAGAAATCAGCCCGGGCTGACATCAGAGAGGCCGTATAATTTTTTTCTTCTAGGAAAACCCTAAAACCGAGTGAAAAATTCTTACGGCTTTTTGAAAACTCAAAATTGGAATCTGCCAAAGCCAATATGTTACATTTACACCGTTATGACTTTTGACTTTCAGAAATCAGCCCGGGCTGACATCAGAGAGGCCGTATAATTTTTTTCTTCTAGGAAAACCCTAAAACCGAGTGAAAAATTCTTACGGCTTTTTGAAAACTCAAAATTGGAATCTGCCAAAGCCAATATGTTACATTTACACCGTTATGACTTTTGACTTTCAGAAATCAGCCCGGGCTGACATCAGAGAGGCCGTATAATTTTTTTCTTCTAGGAAAACCCTAAAACCGAGTGAAAAATTCTTACGGCTTTTTGAAAACTCAAAATTGGAATCTGCCAAAGCCAATATGTTACATTTACACCGTTATGACTTTTGACTTTCAGAAATCAGCCCGGGCTGACATCAGAGAGGCCGTATAATTTTTTTCTTCTAGGAAAACCCTAAAACCGAGTGAAAAATTCTTACGGCTTTTTGAAAACTCAAAATTGGAATCTGCCAAAGCCAATATGTTACATTTACACCGTTATGACTTTTGACTTTCAGAAATCAGCCCGGGCTGACATCAGAGAGGCCGTATAATTTTTTTCTTCTAGGAAAACCCTAAAACCGAGTGAAAAATTCTTACGGCTTTTTGAAAACTCAAAATTGGAATCTGCCAAAGCCAATATGTTACATTTACACCGTTATGACTTTTGACTTTCAGAAATCAGCCCGGGCTGACATCAGAGAGGCCGTATAATTTTTTTCTTCTAGGAAAACCCTAAAACCGAGTGAAAAATTCTTACGGCTTTTTGAAAACTCAAAATTGGAATCTGCCAAAGCCAATATGTTACATTTACACCGTTATGACTTTTGACTTTCAGAAATCAGCCCGGGCTGACATCAGAGAGGCCGTATAATTTTTTTCTTCTAGGAAAACCCTAAAACCGAGTGAAAAATTCTTACGGCTTTTTGAAAACTCAAAATTGGAATCTGCCAAAGCCAATATGTTACATTTACACCGTTATGACTTTTGACTTTCAGAAATCAGCCCGGGCTGACATCAGAGAGGCCGTATAATTTTTTTCTTCTAGGAAAACCCTAAAACCGAGTGAAAAATTCTTACGGCTTTTTGAAAACTCAAAATTGGAATCTGCCAAAGCCAATATGTTACATTTACACCGTTATGACTTTTGACTTTCAGAAATCAGCCCGGGCTGACATCAGAGAGGCCGTATAATTTTTTTCTTCTAGGAAAACCCTAAAACCGAGTGAAAAATTCTTACGGCTTTTTGAAAACTCAAAATTGGAATCTGCCAAAGCCAATATGTTACATTTACACCGTTATGACTTTTGACTTTCAGAAATCAGCCCGGGCTGACATCAGAGAGGCCGTATAATTTTTTTTCTTCTAGGAAAACCCTAAAACCGAGTGAAAAATTCTTACGGCTTTTTGAAAACTCAAAATTGGAATCTGCCAAAGCCAATATGTTACATTTACACCGTTATGACTTTTGACTTTCAGAAATCAGCCCGGGCTGACATCAGAGAGGCCGTATAATTTTTTTCTTCTAGGAAAACCCTAAAACCGAGTGAAAAATTCTTACGGCTTTTTGAAAACTCAAAATTGGAATCTGCCAAAGCCAATATGTTACATTTACACCGTTATGACTTTTGACTTTCAGAAATCAGCCCGGGCTGACATCAGAGAGGCCGTATAATTTTTTTCTTCTAGGAAAACCCTAAAACCGAGTGAAAAATTCTTACGGCTTTTTGAAAACTCAAAATTGGAATCTGCCAAAGCCAATATGTTACATTTACACCGTTATGACTTTTGACTTTCAGAAATCAGCCCGGGCTGACATCAGAGAGGCCGTATAATTTTTTCTTCTAGGAAAACCCTAAAACCGAGTGAAAAATTCTTACGGCTTTTTGAAAACTCAAAATTGGAATCTGCCAAAGCCAATATGTTACATTTACACCGTTATGACTTTTGACTTTCAGAAATCAGCCCGGGCTGACATCAGAGAGGCCGTATAATTTTTTTTCTTCTAGGAAAACCCTAAAACCGAGTGAAAAATTCTTACGGCTTTTTGAAAACTCAAAATTGGAATCTGCCAAAGCCAATATGTTACATTTACACCGTTATGACTTTTGACTTTCAGAAATCAGCCCGGGCTGACATCAGAGAGGCCGTATAATTTTTTTCTTCTAGGAAAACCCTAAAACCGAGTGAAAAATTCTTACGCCTTTTTGAAAACTCAAAATTGGAATCTGCCAAAGCCAATATGTTACATTTACACCGTTATGACTTTTGACTTTCAGAAATCAGCCCGGGCTGACATCAGAGAGGCCGTATAATTTTTTTTCTTCTAGGAAAACCCTAAAACCGAGTGAAAAATTCTTACGGCTTTTTGAAAACTCAAAATTGGAATCTGCCAAAGCCAATATGTTACATTTACACCGTTATGACTTTTGACTTTCAGAAATCAGCCCGGGCTGACATCAGAGAGGCCGTATAATTTTTTTTCTTCTAGGAAAACCCTAAAACCGAGTGAAAAATTCTTACGGCTTTTTGAAAACTCAAAATTGGAATCTGCCAAAGCCAATATGTTACATTTACACCGTTATGACTTTTGACTTTCAGAAATCAGCCCGGGCTGACATCAGAGAGGCCGTATAATTTTTTTCTTCTAGGAAAACCCTAAAACCGAGTGAAAAATTCTTACGGCTTTTTGAAAACTCAAAATTGGAATCTGCCAAAGCCAATATGTTACATTTACACCGTTATGACTTTTGACTTTCAGAAATCAGCCCGGGCTGACATCAGAGAGGCCGTATAATTTTTTTCTTCTAGGAAAACCCTAAAACCGAGTGAAAAATTCTTACGGCTTTTTGAAAACTCAAAATTGGAATCTGCCAAAGCCAATATGTTACATTTACACCGTTATGACTTTTGACTTTCAGAAATCAGCCCGGGCTGACATCAGAGAGGCCGTATAATTTTTTTCTTCTAGGAAGAAACCCTATAAACCGAGTTAAAATTCTTATGGCTTTTAAAACTCAAAATTGGATTCTGCCAAAGCCAATCTGTTAACATTACACCGTTATGACTTTGACTTTCAGAAATCAGCCCGGTCTGACATCATAGAGCCGTATAAATTTTTTTTCTTCTCGGAAAACCTAAAACCGAGTGAAAAATTCTTACGCCTTTTTGAAAACTCAAAATTGGAATCTGCCAAAGCCAAATGTTCTATTTACACCGTTTTATAACTTTTGACTTTCAGAATCAGCCTGGGCTGACATCAGAGAGGCCGTATAATTTTTTTTCTTCTAGAAAAACCCTAAAACCGAGTGAAAAATTCTTACGGCTATTTGAAAACTCAAAATTGGATTCTGCCAAAAGCAATATGTTAATTTACGCCGTTTTATGACATTTGACTTTCAAAAACAAATCTACCCGGGTTGACATCAGAGAGGCCGTTATAATTTTTTTTCTTCTAGGAAAACCATAAAATCGAGTTAGAAATTCTTACAGCTTTTTTGAAAATTCAAAATTGGATTCTACAAAGCCAATATGTTACATTTACACCGTTATGATTTTTGACTTTCAGAAATCAGCCCGAGCTGACATCATAGCGGCCGTATAATTTTTTTTCTTCTTGGAAAACCCTAAAACCGAGGGAAAAATTCTTGCGGCTTTTTGAAAATTCAAAATTGGATTCTGCCAAAGCCAATATGTTACATTTACACCGTATGACTTTTGACTTTTAGAAATTAGCCCGGTCTGACAATCATAGAGGCCCGTATTGTTTTTTTTTATTCTAGGAAAACCCAAAAACCGAATTAAAATTCTATGGCTTTTTTGAAAACTCAAAATTTGATTCTGCCAATTGACTTTCAGAAATCAGCCCGGTTTGACATCATAGACGCCGTATAATTTTTTTTTCTTCTCGGAAACCCTAAAACCGAGTGAAAAATTCTTACGGCTTTTTGAACACTCAAAATTGGAATCTGCCAAAGCCAATATGTTACATTTACACCGTTATGACTTTTGACTTTCAGAAATCAGCATGAGCTGACATCAGAGAGGCCGTATATTTGTTTTTCTTCTAGGAAAAAACCTTAAAAACCGAGTGAAAAATTCTTACGCCTTTTTGAAACTCCAAATTGGAGTCTGCCCAAAGCCAAATGTTCTATTTACAACGTTATGACCTTTTGACTCTATGAAATCAGCCCGGGCTGACATCATAGAGGCCGTATAATTTTTTTTCTTCTAGAAAAACCCTAAAACCGAGTGAAAAATTCTTACGGCTATTTGAAAACTCAAAATGGATTCTGCCAAAGGCAATATGTTAATTTACACAGTTTATGACTTTTTGACTTTAAGAAATCTGCCCGGGCTGACATCAGAGAGGCCGTATAATTTTTTTTCTTCTAGGAAACCATAAAACGAGTGAAAATTCTTACAGCTTTTTGAAATTCAAAATTGGATTCTGCCAAAGCCAATATGTTACATTTACACAGTTATGACTTTTGACTTTCAGAAATCAGCCCGATCTGACATCATAGCGGCCGTATAATTTTTTTTTCTTCTTGGAAAACCCCAAAGCCGAGGAAAAATTCTTACGGCTTTTTGAAAATTCAAAATTGGATTCTGCCAAAGCCAATATGTTACATTTACACCGTTATGACTTTTGACTTTCAAGAAATTAGCCCGGTCTGACAATCATAGAGCCGTATTGTTTTTTTTTTATTCTAGGAAAACCCTAAAACCGAGTTAAAAATTCTTATGGCTTTTTAAAACTCAAAATTTGATTCTGCCAAAGTCAATATGTTACATTTACACCGTTATGATTTTGGCTTTCAGAAATCAGCCCGGTCTGAATTCATAGACGCCGTATTAATTTTTTTCTTCTCGGGAAAAACCTAAAACCGAGTGAAAATTCTTACGCCTTTTTGAAAACTCAAAATTGGAATCTGCCAAAGCCAAAATGTTCTATTTTACACCGTTTATAACTTTTGACTTTCAGAAATCAAGCCTGGGCTAACATCAGAGAGGCCGTATAATTTTTTTTTCTTCTAGAAAACCCTAGAACCGAGTGAAAAATTCTTACGGCTATTTGAAAACTCAAAATTGGATTCTGCCAAAGGCAATATGTTAATTACACCGTTATGACATTTAACTTTCAAAAACAAATCTGCCCGGGTTGACATCAGAGAGGCCGTATAATTTTTTTCTTCTAGGAAAAACCATAAAATCGAGTGAAAATTTCTTACAGCTTTTTGAAAATTCAAAATTGGATTCTACAAAGCCAATATGTTACATTTACACCGTTATGATTTTTGACTTTCAGAAATCAGCCCGAAGCTGACATCATAGCGGCCGTATAATTTTTTTTCTTCTTGGAAACCCCTAAACCGAGGGAAAAATTCTTACGGCTTTTTGAAAATTCAAAATTGGATTCTGCCAAAGCCAATATGTTACATTTACACCGTTATGACTTTTGTCTTTTAGAAATTAGCCCGGTCTGACATCATAGAGGCCGTATTGTTTTTTTTTATTCTAGGAAAACCCAAAAACCGAATTAAAAATTCTTATGGCTTTTTGAAAACTCAAAATTTGATTCTGCCAAAGCCAATATGTTACATTTAAACCGTTATGACTTTTGACTTTCAGAAATCAGCCCGGTTTGACATCATAGACGTCGTATAATTTTTTTTTTCTTCTCGGAAAACCCTAAAACCGAGTTGAAAAATTCTTACGGCTTTTTGAACACTCAAAATTGGAATCTGCCAAAGCCAAATGTTACATTTACACCGTTATGACTTTTGACTTTCAGAAATCAGCATGAGCTGACATCAGAGAGGCCGTTATATTTGTTTTTCTTCTAGGAAAAACCTAAAACCGATAGTGAAAATTCTTACGTCTTTTTGAAAACTCAAAATTGGAGTCTGCCAAAGCCAAAATGTTCTATTTACAACTTTATGACTTTTGACTTTCAGAAATCAGCCCGGGCTGACATCATAGAGGCCGTATAATTTTTTTTTCTTCTAGAAAACCCTAAAACCGATGTGAAAAATTCTTACGGCTATTTGAAAAACTCAAAATTGGATTCTGCCAAAGGCAATATGTTAATTTACACCGTTATGACATTTGACTTTAAGAAATCTGCCCGGGCTGACATCAGAGAGGCCGTTATAATTTTTTTTCTTCTTGGAAAACCATAAAAACGAGTGAAAAATTCTTACAGCTTTTTGAAAATTCAAATTGGATTCTGCCAAGGCCAATATGTTACATTTACACCGTTTATGACTTTTGACTTTCAGAAATCAGCCCGATCTGACATCATAGCGGCCGTTATAATTTTTTTTTCTTCTTGGAAACCCTAAAAACCGAGGGAAAAGTTCTTACGGCTTTTTTTTGAAAATTCAAAATTGGATTCTGCCAAGCCAATATGTTACATTTTACACCATTATGACTTTTGACTTTCAGAAATTAGCCTGTCTGACATCATAGAGGCCGTATTGTTTTTTTTTTTTCTAGGAAAACCCTAAAACCGAGTTAAAAATTCTTATGGCTTTTTGAAAACTCAAAATTGGATTCTGCCAAAGCCAATATGTCTCATTACACCGTTATGACTTTTGACTTTCAGAAATCAGCCCGGTTATGACATCATAGACTGCCGTATAATTTTTTTTCTTCTCGGAAAACCCCAAAACCGAAGTGAAAAATTCTACGGCTTTTTGAACAATCAAAATTGGAATCTGCCAAAGCCAATATTTTATATTTACACCGTTATGACTTTTGACTTTCAGAAATCAGCATGGGCTGACATCAGAGAGGCCGTATATTTGTTTTTCTTTCCAGGAAAAACCTAAAACCGAGTGAAAAATTCTACGCATTTTTGAAAACTCAAAATTGGAATCTACCAAAGCCAAAATGTTCTATTTACACCGTTATGACTTTGACTTTCAGAAATCAGCCCGGGCTGACATCAGAGAGGCCGTATAATTTTTTTTCTTCTAGAAAAAACCCTAAAACGAGTGAAAAATTCTTACGGCTATTTGAAAACTCAAAATTGGATTCTAAGGCAATATGTTGATTTACACCGTTATGACAATTGACTTTCAGAAATCTGCCCGGGCTGACATCATAGATTGCCGTATAAATTTTTTCTTCTAGGAAAACCGTAAATCGAGTGAAAATTCTTACAGTTTTTTGAAATTCACATTTGGATTCTGCCAAAGCCAATATGTTACATTTACACCGTTATGACTTTTGACTTTCCGAAATCAGCCCGAGCTGACATCATAGCGGCCGTTGAATTTTTTTTTCTTCTTGGAAAACCCTAAACCGAGGGAAAAATACTTACGGCTTTTTGAAAATTCAAAATTGGATTCTGCCAAAGCCAATATGTTACATTTACACCGTTATGACTTTTGACTTTCATAAATTAGCCGGTCTGACATCATAGAGGCCGTTATTGTTTTTTTTATTCTAGGAAATCCTTAAAACCGAGTTAAAAATTCTTACGGCTTTTTGAAAACTCAAAATTGGATTCTGCCAAAGCCAATATGTTACATTTACACCGTTATGACTTTTGACTTTCAGAAATCAGCCCGGTCTGACATGGTTATTCTAAGAAAACCCTAAAAACTAGTGAAAAATTCTTACGGCTTTTTGAATACCCAAAATTGGATTCTGCCAAAGCCAATATGTTACATTTACACATTTACGACTTTTGACTTTCAGAAATCAGCCCGAGCTGACATCAAAGAGGCCGTATAATTTTTTTTTCTTCTGGGAAAACCCTATAAACAGAGTTGAAAAATTCTTACGCCTTTTTAAAAACTCAAAATGGAATCCGCCAAAGCCAATAGTTACATTTTCACCGTTATGACTTTAGACTTTCAGAAATTAGCCCGAACTGACATCATACAGGCCGTATAATTTATTTCTTCTTGGAAAACCCTAAAACTAACGAAAAATCCTTACGCCTTTTTGAAAACTCAAAATTGGAATCTGCCAAAGCCAATATGTTACATTTACACCGATATGACTTTTGACTTCTGAAATCAGTCCGGTCTGACATCATAGAGGCCGTATAATTTTTTTTCTTCTCGGAAAACCCTAAAACCGAGGTGAAAATTTCTTACGGCTTTTTGAAAAGTCGAAATATGAATCTGTCAAAGCCAATATGTTAAATTTACACCGTTATGACTTTTGACTTCCAGAAATCAGCCCGATCTGACATCATAGAGACCGTATAATTTTATTTCTTCTGGAAACCCTAAAACCGAGTGAAAAAATCTTACGGCTTTTAGAAAACTCAAAATTGGAATCTGCCAAAGCCAATATGTTACATTTACACCGTTATGACTTTTGACTTTCTGAAATCAGCCCGAGCTGACATCAGAGAGGCAGTATAATTTTTGTTCTTAAGGAAAACCTTAAACCGAGTGAAAAATTCTTACGCCTTTTTGAAAACTAAAATTTGAATCTGCCAAGCCAAATGTTCTATTTACACCATTATGAATTTTGACTTTTTGAAATCAGCCCAGACTGACATCAGAGAGGCCGTATAATTTTTTTTCTTCTCGGAAAACTCAAAACGAGTTAAAAATTCTTACGGCTTTTTGAAAACTCAAAATTTGCTTCTGCCAAAGCCAATATGTTACATTACACCGTTACGACTTTTGACTATCAGAAATCAGCCCGGGCTGACATCAAAGAGGCCGAATTATTTTTTTTCTTCTTGGAAAACCCTAAAACCGAGTGAGAAATTCTTACGGCTTTTTGAAAACTCAAAATTGGAATCGGCCAAGGCCAATATTTTACATTTTCACCGTTATGACTTGACTTTCAAAAAAATCAGCCCGAGCTGACATCGTAGAGGCCGTATAATTTTTTTTCTTCTTGGAAAACCTTAAAACCTAACGAAAATTCTTACGCCTTTTTGAAACTCAAAATTGGAATCTGCCAAAGCCAATATGTTGCATTTACACCGATATGACTTTTGACTTTCAAAAATCAGCCCGTCTAACATCATAGAGGCCGTATAATTTTATTTCTTCTAGGAAAACCCTAAACCGAGTGAAAAAAACTTACGGCTTTTTGAAAACTTAAAATTGGAATCTGCCAAAGGCAATATGTTACATTTACACCGTTATGACTTTTGACTTTCAGAAATCACCCAGGCTGACATCAGAGAGGACGTATAATTTTTTTTCTCTAGGAAAACCCGTAAACCGAGTGAAAAATTCTTACGCCTTTTTGAAAACTAAAAATTTGAATCTGCCAAAGCCTAAATGTTCTATTTACACCGTTATGACTTTTGACTTTTAGAAATAAGCCCAGGCTGACATCAGAGAGGCCGTATAATTTATTTTATTCTAGAAAAACCCTAAAATCGAGTGAAAACTCTTACGGCTTTTTGAAAACTCAAAATTGGATTCTGCCAAAGCCAATATGTTACATTTACACCTTTACGACTTTTGACTTTCAGAAATCAGCCCGCGCTGACGTCGAAGAGGTCGTATAATTTTTTTTCTTCTGAAAAAACCATAAAACCGATTGAAAATTCTTACGGCTTTTTGAAAACTCAAAATTGGAATCCGCCAAAGCCAATATGTTAAATTTTCACCGTTATGACTTTTGACATTCAGAAATCAGCCCGGGCTAACATCACAGAGGCCGTATAATTTTTTTTTCTTCTAGGAAAACCCTAAAACCGAGTGAAAAATTCTTACGCCTTTTTGAAAACTAAAAATTTGAATCTGTCAAAGCCAAAATGTTCTATTTACTCCATTATGTCTTTTGACTTTTTGAAATCAGCCCAGACTGACATCAGAGAGGCCGTATAATGTTTTTTCTTCTAGGAAAACCCAAAAACCGAGTGAAAAATTCTTACGCCTTTTTGAAAACTAAAAATTTGAATCTGCCAAAGCCAAAATGTTCTATTTACACCATTATGACTTTTGACTTTTTGAAATAAGCCCAGACAGACATCAGAGAGGCCGTATAATTTTTTTTATTCTCGGAAAACTCAAAAACCGAGTGAAAAATTCTTATGGCTTTTTGAAACTCAAAATTAATATGCCAAAGCCAATATGTTACATTTACACCGATATGACTTTTGACATTCAGAAAATCAGCCCGGTCTGACATCATAGAGGCCGTATAATTTTTTTTCTTCTAGGAAAACCCTATAACCGAGTAAAAAATTATTATGGCTTTTTGAAAACTCAAAATTGGAATCTGTCAAAGCCAATATGTTACATTTACACCGTTATGACTTTTGACTTTCAAAATCAGCCCGATCTGACATCATAGAGGCCGGATAATTTTATTTCTTCTAGGAAAACCCTAAAACCGAGTGAAAAATTCATATGGCTTTTTCACAACTCAAAATTGGAATCTGCCAAAGCCAATATGTTACATTTACACCGATATGACTTTTGACATTCAGAAATCAGCCCGGTCTGACATCATAGAGGCCGTATTTTTTTTCTTCTAGGAAAACCCTAAAACCGAGTGAAAAATTCTTACGGCTTTTTGAAAACTCAAAATTGGAATCTTTCAAATCCAATATGTTACATTTACACCGTTATGACTTTTGATTTTCAGAAATCAGCCCGATCTGACATCATAGAGGCCGTATAATTTTATTTCTTCTAGGAAAACCCTAAAACCGAGTGAAAAAATCTTACGGCTTTTTGAAAACTCAAAATTGGAATCTGCCAAAGCCAATATGTTACATTTACACCGATATGACTTTTGACTTTCAGAAATCAGTGCGGTCTGACATCATAGAGGCCGTATAATTTTTTTTCTTCTTGGAAAACCCTAAAACCGAGTGAAAATTTCTTACGGTTTTTTGAAACTCAAATTGGAATCTGTCAAAGCCAATATGTTACATTTACACCGTTATGACTTTTGACTTTCAGAAATCAGCCTTATCTGACATCATGGAGGCCGTATAATTTTATTTCTTCTAGGAAAACCCCAAACCGAGTGAAAAATTCTTACGGCTTTTTGAAAACTCAAAATTGGAATCTGCCAAAGCCAATATGTTACATTTACATCGTTATGACTTTTGACTTTCAAAAATCAGCCCGGGCTAACATCAGAGAGGCCGTATAATTTTTTTTCTTCTAGGAAAACCCTAAAATCGAGTGAAAAATTCTTACGGCATTTTTAAAACTCAAAATTGGAATCTGCCAAAGCCAATATGTTACATTTACACCGTTATGACATTTTAATTTCATAAATTAGCCGGGAAAGACATCAGAGAGGCCGTAAAAAATTTTTCTTCTAGGAAAACCCTAAAACCGGGTGAAAAATTCTTACGGCTTTTTGAAAACTCAATTGAGATATGTTACATTTACACCGTTATGACATTTGACTTTCATAATTCAGCCCGGGCTGACATCAGAGAGGCCGTATAATTTTTTTTCTTCTAGGAAAACCCTAAAATCGAGTGAAAAATTTTACGGCATTTTGAAAACTCAAAATTGGAATCTGCCAAAGCCAATATGTTACATTTACACCGTTATGACATTTTACTTTCATAAATCAGCCGGGACTGACATCAGAGAGGTCGTAAAAAATTTTTTCTTCAAGGAAAACCCTAAAATCGGGTTGAAAAATTCTTACGGCTTTTTGAAAACTCAATTGAAATATGTTACATTTACACCGTTATGACATTTGACTTTCATAAATCAGCCCGGTCTGACATCATAGAGGCCGTATAATTTTTTCTTCTTCTTGGAAAACCCAAAAATCTAACGAAAATTTCTTACGCCTTTTTGAAAACTCAAAATTAGAATCTGTCAAAGCCAATATGTTACATTTACACCGATATGCCTTTTGACATTCAGAAATCAGCCCGGTCTAACATCATAGAGGCCGTATATTTTTTTTCTTCTAGGAAAACCCTAAAACCGATGTGAAAAATTCTTACGGCTTTTTGAAAACTCAAAATTGGAATCTTTCAAAGCCAATATGTTACATTTACACCGTTATGACTTTTGATTTTCAGAAATCAGCCCGATCTGACATCATAGAGGCCGTATAATTTTATTTCTTCTAGGAAAACCCAAAAACAGAGTGAAAAAATCTTACGGCTTTTTGAAAACTCAAAATTGGAATCTGCCAAAGCCAATATGTTACATTTACACCGATATGACTTTTGACTTTCAGAAATCAGTCCGGTCTGACATCATAGAGGCCGTATAATTTTTTTTCTTCTTGGAAAACCCTGAAACCGAGTGAAAAATTCTTACGGCTTTTTGAAAACTCAAAATTGGAATCTGTCAAAGCCAATATGTTACATTTACACCGTTATGACTTTTGACTTTCAGAAATCAGCCTTATCTGACATCATAGAGGCCGTATAATTTTATTTCTTCTAGGAAAACCCTAAACCCGAGTGAAAAATTCTTACGGCTTTTTGAAAACTCAAAATTGGAATCTGCCAAAGCCAATATTTTACATTTACACCGTTATGACTTTTGACTTTCTGAAATCAGCCCGGGCTAACATCAGAGAGGCCGTATTATTTTTTTTCTTCTAGGAAAACCCTAAAACCGAGTGAAAAATTCATACGCCTTTTTGATAACTAAAAATTTGAATCTGCCAAATCCAAAATGTTCTATTTACACCATTATGACTTTTGACTTTTAGAAATCAGCCCAGGCTGACATCAGAGAGGCCGTATAATTTTTTTTATTCTAGAAAAACCCTAAAACCGAGTGAAAAACTCTTACGGCTTTTTGAAACCTCAAAATTGGATTCTGCCAAAGCCAATATGTTACATTTAAACAGTTACGACTTTTGACTTTCAGAAATCAGCCCGCGCTGACGTCAAAGAGGCCGTATAACTTTTTTTTCTTCTGGGAAAACTATAAAACCGAGTGAAAAATTCTTACGGCTTTTTGAAAACTCAAAATTGGAATCCGCCAAAGCCAATATGTTAAATTTTCACCGTTATGACTTTTGACTTTCAGAAATTAGCCCGAGCTGACATCATAGAGGCCGTATAATTTTTATCTTCTTGGAAAACCCTAAAATCTAACGAAAAATTCTTACGCCTTTTTGTAAACTCGAAATTGGAATCCTGCAAAGCCAATATGTTACATTTACACCGATATGACTTTTGACTTTCAGAAATCAGCCCGGTCTGACATCATATAGGCCGTATAATTGTTTTTCTTCTAGGAAAACCCTAATACCGAGTGAAAAAATCTTTCGGCATTTTGAAAACACAAAATTGGAATCTGTCATAGCCAATATGTTACATTTACACCGATATGACTTTTGACTTTCAGAAATCAGCCCGGTCTGACATCATAGAGGCAGTATAATTGTTTTTCTTCTAGGAAAACCCTAATACCGAGTGAAAAAATCTTACGGCATTTTGAAAACTCAAAATTGGAATGTGTCAAAGCCAATAAGTTACATTTACACAGATATGACTTTTGACATTGAGAAATCAGCCCGGTCTGACATCATAGAGGCCGTATTTTTATTCTTCTAGGAAAACCTAAAACCGAGTGAAAAATTCTTACGGCTTTTTGAAAACTCAAAATTGAAATATCCCAAAGTCAATATGTTACATTTATACCGTTATGACTTTTGACATTCCGAAATCAGCCCGGGCTGACATCAGAGAGGCCGTATAATTTTTTTTCTTCTAGGAAAACCCTAAAACCGAGTGAAAAATTCTTACACCTTTTTGAAAACTAAAAATTTGAATCTGCCAAAGCCAAAATGTTCTATTTACATCGTTATGACTTTTGACTTTTAGAAATCAGCCCAGACTGACATCAGAGAGGCCGTATAATTTTTTTTCTTTTGGGAAAACCCTAAAATCGAGTGAAAAATTCTTACGGCTTTTTGAAAACTCAAAATTGGAATCCGCCAAAGCAAATATGTTACATTTTCACCGTTATGACTTTTGACTTTCAGAAATTAGCTCGAGCTGACATCATTCAGGCCGTATAATTTACTTCTTGGAAAACCCTAAAACCTAACGAAAAATTCTTACGCCTTTTTGAAAACTCAAAATTGGAATCTGCCAAAGCCAATATGTTACATTTACACCGATATGACTTTTGACTTTCAGAAATCAGCCCGGTCTGACATCATAGAGGCCGTATAATTTTTTTTCTTCTCGGAAAACCCTAAAACTAAGTGAAAAATTCTTACGGCTTTTTGAAAACTCAAAATTGGATTCTGGCAAAGCCAATAAGTTACATTTACACCGTTACGACTTTCGACTTTCAGAAATCAGCCCGGGCTGACATCAGAGAGGCCGGATAATTTTTTTTCTTCTAGGAAAACCCTAAAACCGAGTGAAAAATTCTTACGGCTTTTTGAAAACTCAAAATTGGAATCCGCCAAAGCCAGTATGTTACATTTTCACAGTAATAACTTTTGACTTTCAGAAATTAGCCCGAGCTGACATCATAGAGGCTGTATAATTTTTTTTTCTTTTTGGAAAACCCTAAATTCTAACGAAAAATTCTTACGCCTTTTTGAAAACTCAAAATTGGAATTTGTCAAAGCCAATATGTTACATTGACACCGATATTACTTTTGACTTTCAGAAATCAGCCCGGTCTGACATCATAGAGGCCGTATAATTTTTTTTCTTCTAGGAAAACCCTAAAACCGAATAATAAATTCTTACGTCTTTTTGAAAACTCAAAATTGGAATCTGTCAAAGCCAGTATGTTACATTACACCGTTATGACTTTTGACTTTTAGAAATCAGCCCGGTCTGACAGCATAGAGGCCGTATAATTTTTTTTCTTCTAGGAAAACCCAAAAATTTAACGAAAAATTCTTACAGCTTTTTGAAAACTCAAACTTGGAATCTGTCAAAGCCAATATGTTACATTTTCACCGTTATGACTTTTAACTTTCAGAAATTAGCCCAAGCTGACATCATAGAGGCCGTATAATTTTTTTTCTTCTTGGAAAACCCTAAAATCTAACGAAATTCATACGCCTTTTGAAAACTCAAAATTGGAATCTGCCAAAGCCAATATGTTACATTTAAACCGATATGACTTTTGACTTTCAGAAATCAGCCCTGTCTGACATCATAGAGGCCGTATAATTTTTTTCCTTCTAGGAAAAACCTAAAACCGAGTGAAAAATTCTTACGGCTTTTTGAAAACTCAAAATTGGAATCTGACAAAGCCAATATGTTACATTTACACCGTTATGACTTTTGACTTTCAGAAATCAGCCTTATCTGACATCATAGAGGCCGTATAATTTTAATTCTTCTAGGAAAACCCTAAAACCGAGTGAAAAATTCTTACGGCTTTTTGAAAACTCAAAATTGGAATCTGCCAAAGCCAATATGTTACATTTACATCGTTATGACTTTTGACTTTCAGAAATCAGCCCGGGCTAACATCAGAGAGGCCGTATAAATTTTTTTCTTCTAGGAAAACCCTAAAACCGAGTGAAAAATTCTTACGCCTTTTTGAAAACTAAAAATATGAATTTACCAAAGCCAAAATGTTCTATTTACACCATTATGACTTTTGACTTTTCGAAATCAGCCCAGGCTGACATCAGAGAGGCAGTATAATTTTTTTTATTCTAGAAAAACCCTAAAACCGAGTGAAAAATTCTTACGGCTTTTTGAAAACTCAAAATTGGATTCTGCCAAAGCCAATATGTTACATTTACACCGTTACGACTTTTGACTTTCAGAAATAAGCCCGCGCTGACGTCTAAGAGGCCGTATAATTTTTTTTCTTCTGGGAAAACCATAAAACCGAGTGAAAAATTCTTACGGCTTTTTGAAAACTCAAAATTGGAATCTTCAAAGCCAATATGTTACATTTACACCGATATGACTTTTGACATCATAGAGGCCGTATAATTTTATTTCTTCTAGGAAAACCCTAAAACCGAGTGAAAAATTCTTACGGCTTTTTGAAAACTCAAAATTGGAATCTGCCAAAGCCAATATGTTACATTTACACCGTTATGACATTTGACTTTCATAAATCAGTCCGGGCTGACATCAGAGAGGCCGTATAAATTTTTTTCATCTAGGAAAACCCTAAAACCGGGTGAAAAATTCTTACGGCTTTTTGAAAACTCAATTGAGATATGTTACATTTACACCGTTATGACATTTGACTTTCATAAATCAGCCCGGGCTGACTTCATAGAGGCCGTATAATTTTATTTCTTCTAGGAAAATCCTAAAACCGAGTGAAAAATTCTTACGGCTTTTTGAAAACTCAAAATTGGAATCTGCCAAAGCCAATATGTCACGTTTACACCGTTATGACTTTTGACTTTCAGAAATCAGCCCGGGCTAACATCAGAGAGGCCGTATTATTTTTTCTTCTTCTAGGAAAACCCTAAAATCGAGTGTAAAATACTTACGCCTTTTTGAAAACTAAAAATTTGAATCTGCCAAAGCCAAAATGTTATATTTACACCGTTTTGACTTTTGACTTTTAGAAATCAGCCCAGGCTGACATCAGAGAGGCCGTATAATTTTTTTTATTCTAGGGAAACCCTAAAACTAAGTGAAAAATTCTTTCGGCTTCTTGAAAACTTAAAATTGGAATCTGTCAAAGCCAATATGTTACATTTATACCGTTTGGACTTTCGACTTTCAGAAATCAGCCCCGTCTGACATCATCGAGGCCGTATAAATTTTTTTCTTCTTGGAAAACCCAAAAATCCAACGAAAAATTCTTACGCATTTTTGAAAACTCAAAATTGGAATCTTCCAAAGCCAATATCTTACATTTACACCGATATGACTTTTGACATTCAGAAATCAGCCCGGTCTGACATCATAGAGGCCGTATAATTATTTTTCTTCTAGGAAAACCCTAAAACCTAGTGAAAAATTCTTACGGCTTTTTGAAAACACAAAATTGGAATCTGTCAAAGCCAATATGTTACATTTACACCGTTATGACTTTTGACTTTCAGAAATCAGCCCGATCTGACATCATAGAGGCCGTATAATTTAATTCTTCTAGGAAAATCCTAAAACCAAGTAAAAAATTCTTACGGCTTTTTGAAAACTCAAAATTGGAATCTGCCAAAGCCAATATGTTACGTTTACACCGTTATGACTTTTGACTTTCAGAAATCAGCCCGATCTGACATCATGGAGGCCGTATAATTTAATTCTTCTAGGAAAACCCTAAAACCGAGTGAAAAATTCTTACGTCTTTTTGAAAACTCAAAATTGGAATCCGCCAAAGCCAATATGTTACATTTTCACCGTTATGACTTTTGACTTTCAGAAATTAGCCCGAGCTGACATCGTAGAGGCCGTATAACTTTTCTTCTTCTTGGAAAACCCTAAAATCTAACGAAAACTTCTTAAGCCTTTTTGAAAATGCAAAATTGGAATCTACCAAAGCCAATATCTAACATTTACACCGATATGACTTTTGACATTCAAAAATCAGCCCGGTCTGACATAATAGAGGCCGTATATTTTTTTTCTTCTAGGAAAACCCTAAAACCGAGTGAAAAATTCTTACGGCTTTTTGAAAACTCAAAATTTGAATCTGCCAAGGCCAATATGTTACGTTTACACCGTTATGACTTTTGACTTTCAGAAATCAGCCCGATCTGACATCATGGAGGCCGTATAATTTAATTCTGTGTGGCACATGCTTTCGATAAAATTATTCGGGAAACTCAGATGATACTTTACCATTGAAAGGCAATTACAAAATTTTCTTTAATATACAGTGTTATAAGCTCATCATCCTAACAACAATAGACTCATAGAGTTCGCCCATTACACCACTTTTTACATTGTGGACTTTTATAAAAATTTGGGCAGAGTCTCCCCATAAATAGAGCTATCCCGAAATAAAAGCACAACGCATAACATAATTCCCGGTCAGGGAAGACATAACACTCATCAGAATACAGCAATATCAAGTAAATTCCCAGCCAGTGAAGACACCACACATATGACAACAAAAGTGGGTTTCAACACCCACAATACACCAATGACTCTCATATCATTTAGCAATTCTACCTCTAATTGCATGCTACATAGAATGAAAGAGAGAAAGGCTCATGCCTTTATATACAACCCATATACAAGTATAATCTTGCTCACATGCGAGCATCATGAATATGTATATAACCCTCATGGGTATATAAGTACTCTATACGATACCGTACTCCATCAAGCCCTGGTACCACGATCCTGGGAGTACATCCAATCAACAGCTCGAGCTCATCTCCAAAGCCATCGATGTACCTGTTCACCTGCCCCACAGAGACAGCCCCCAACGGGGTGAGCATACCAATTCCACAATTTCATAATCATAATGACATAATACATAATTTACAAAAATGTAAATATTGTGAAACATATGTGATACTTCCTGGATGGTATCATCCTCATCATAGCGTACCCCTGTAATAACCCTGTTCTCAAAACAGATAAATCATCAAATCCCGAATATGCTGTTAATCATCATATTGGTTAACCCTAGCCAGTTTCAATTTAACAACATTTCATGACATCCTTCTTTATCTAGTAATTATCATAATTCTAGATATCATATTGAGATTTCCTTAACTTCCGATACTAGTTAATCACTTCTCTGATTAACTACGTCTCTATTCCTATTCATTACCAATAGGGAATAAAATACAGATATCCTAGATATCTAATCAAATACCACATTTTCATTTCTTACTTCAAAGTAGCATCATACTATCGGTGTTTGCTCCGTAGCAACCACACCCCATCATTTGCTCGCTTCATAGCGGCACTAAGCATTTCACCATGTGAATCAACATAACGTAACCAAGTCCCGGTACCATCATAGTAAAACATTTCATGTATTTTAAATCATGCATCATACTTGTAAAAACATCATTTAAACTATGCTCGTACGCTAAACGTACCTTAAATCCTCGAAGTCCGAGCCAAACCTTGCTCGAGTTCCATGCCCCGAGGAACGATGTGCTAACACGATAAATAATTCACAATTATTTACGAACATGTAACCCATGCTCAAGCACATCCATAACCCTCAAAATATTGTCAACACACGACAATAAATCATTTAAAAGACCCGGGGCAGGGTACATGCAGGGAGGGAAAACGAATGCGACATATCGAAAAATTGCCCAAGAACACCTTCAATAATTCGAACCCTAGCATCACGATTCGAACCCAACCAACCATCATAAATCATCTAAAACATGTAATAACGATCTCTAACATGAATCATCAACCCATAGACAAAACCCCCAAAATCGAAATCAAACCCTCACCAAATTAGGGCAAAATTCGAACCATAACATCTCAATTCGATCCCAATTAAGCATCATAATTCATTTAAACATGAATTAATCGAATAACAACAAGAATCATCATCCTCATGCCAAAAACCGAAATTTTCGAACCCTAACTCACAAAATCAGCGTTCAAATTCGAATCCATAAGCAACAAATTTTCGAACCATGAAAGTATGAAATAGTCGACCCAAAAGCAGCACAAAAACGCCCCTAAAACATCGGAAGAAAAGCCCCAAAAACGTACCAAAAATCGAGCCCCAAAATCGGATGAACTCCAGTTTCGAACCCTACGCTTTTCTGGCAAATCCGAGCTCAAATCGCGACCAAACTTCAAATTGATGGTATGGATAGGAGCGCCTGGAAGAGACGAATCCAACGGCGGGTGGCACGCGCCGAACGGCGGCGGGCGGAGGCCTTTTGTGCGCGGGGGTCAAAAGGGGATCGGGAGTGCGCGCCGGAGGAGAGAGAGAAATAAGGTGCTGAAATGGTTCCGATAATTAAAATCTCGGGTTCAACTGGTATTTATAGCAAAAATACCCCGAAATACTAATAGCCCCACAAATACATCATGATTCATTAAAAATATCTGTTTTCCAAAACTCTCTCTCTAACTCAAAAACCCCCTACCGGTGCCCACACCAAGCACCCGAGATTCTGAGTCACACTAAAAACCCAACTCACGGGTTTTCACCGAAATGAGAATACGATCTCAACCCCGGGATCCAACGATCCCAACTACTCAAATAGACGAGCCCAGAAGGCCCAACACTTCGATTAACTCCAAATCGCCACGTAAAACAACTTTAGGGGTTATTAACACTCCGGGATTAACATCCCTAAAAACTGGTCATCACAATATCCCCCACTAAAAGAATTCGTCCTCGACATTAGCACCGGTGTATCACGTAACACCCGGGCTACACAACAACATGAAGCCATAACCTCGTTTCCTGACCATATCAGAATCGTCTTAAAAACCACGAGGATACTTACCTCTCTTCAAACTCTGAAACAGAGCGACTTACCAAAACCAACATATCACCCAAGAGGCAAACCGTACCTCGATGCGGGTCATCCCAAAAGTCAGTCCCTCATGACTGCAAAACAACCAATACTTACGACTGTAGATCAGACAGTCATCCTTAGTTCTAATACCACCAGTAAGAACGCATCCTGAATGACACCTCAACCGTGAGAACGCTGACCTCGTGTCAAACTCTGGAGTGGAATAGACTTCCAAATCCATCATAACGTCAAAGAGCGTCAGCACCACTCAACGCTAATAATCCAAAAGTAGTTAGTCAACTGGAACTGCAAGGATTCGAATCGCTCCCGATTTTATCGTAGGTATCACCCAATGACATCTTTTATCATAACTCACGATGTCTAACATTCATCGTTACGAGGGAAACACTAGTATACCACGGTGTGCACATACCAAACCTGGTTTCCACTTTCAAACCCCCTCCATCGAAGGAGCAGTCGCATCGCTGCAACTCAATTTGGGCAACTCACGGCCACATATTCATACAAAAGACATCTCACAAGATGTCCACCTCCGGATATTCCAAGGATCACATCCTGATCATAAACAAACCATCGAGACTCCACAGAGTTTCAAATTCTTAAAGGACATGCAATAAACCCATTGCATCCTCAACGCTTGTGTCGACAGCGACACCCAATAAATCCGAATTCCTGTCATCCCTTAATACCTGCCTAAGCACTGACATCACATGCATACTCAATGCACTTGGCTCGGGTATCTACAACATACCCCTAAGCCCCAAACACAACTGTCAATTCTGAGTCATTCCCATCCAGAGGAGGCTGATAATCGACGATCAACAACACGACGTGATTCCCAAAATCAACACCACGTACCAACTTACCGAATCTTTCAAAGATTCCCAAATAGGTATAATACTACCTCCTTCCCCACAAGGGGAGTGCTATCGAACTCGAGATCCACTAGTCTCGAACCACCGTTCGGAAAAACTGGATACAATAACACCCATTGCATCCCAAATACACGGGTTCCCTCAGATCGAGTCAATAACGACCTGATGACTCTCTTGTTGGTACTCCAACATCATGAGCTGTTCCAGACAAGTCTCACCAAGATTTAAACATAAACGTATACACGTTTCGGTGAGGCATACACAACCTCAACTTCAAATAACGTGGTGACTTACTAGAGTCCACCACAAACCACATCGTATCACCTTACGATTTGCCAAACTTGGTTCCAACGAGCAGTATAACGGCTCTAGCAAGCTCATCATGGTGCTGCACACACGCGGCAGACAAACTAGTCGCTGCCTCACTAGGTTCACCTCAAACCTACCAATCAGATGGACGTTTCCGCAGGCATACCATACCATGGGAAGAAAAATCAATAGAGTGGTGGGTCTTTACCCAACATTCCTCCAATGCTGATATACCCTGGACACTCCAATGTCCCCATGTACTTAACATAACCTGATCCTACTCCCTTAGGACCCATCCTACACCCTCATGGGTGGTGTGACCATGTCTACCACAGGTCATATCAATAGAAAGCGAGTAATTCCTCCACGATTACTCCTGTCGTCAAATTACATGGCCAAAAAGTCATTCCAACGAGCATACCTCAAGGGTATCACCACTCGTAATATGATCGCCCCAAACATAAGCTGCGGTACAATCACATGTACTGCGCATCCATCCATTTCTCGAGCAACCCGCTCGGTATAAGGGTCACGTCAATCGGTGACGCACACACCACCTTGTGCTCGGTACTGGCACCCAAGGCATACCACTGAATACGTATACTCAACACATTATCCATCGTAACGATGATGCATGTCTAATAAGACATCTCCTACACCATCGTCATCGTCATCCTGTGACGACACATGCCAACTCATGGCATCTAAGGCATTGCCAACTAGTGACGATACATGTCAACAATGACATCTAAACAACCCAGTCAACTCGTGACGGTCCATGTACATCAGCGTATGTCATCCACCATCATGCTAGTAAAATAGGCATAATAAAACATGTATATCAACGCATGACAGCTACAATAAAGCTAATAGAATAGCAATATCTCATACCTCATCGCTAACAAGATTGCGGCATACCTGTCTCCGTCGCTCGATAATAGTGCGAAATCAGCACTCATCGCTCGAAGGCGGCATAATCCTGTGCTGAGTACATAGCGGCACAATCCATCGCTATAGAATCGACGGCATGATACCTCGTCATATAATAAGTGGCATGGAACCTCGCTATACACCTGAGCCTGAATCATCGTCTACATAACAGCGGAAAGAGGCATCGCTATCAACATATCTGGTGGCACTAATCATCGCCAATCCTCATAGAAGAATGAGTCATCGTAAATCCACATAATAGCGGAATGGGGCATCGGTATTAACATATCCGGCGGCATAAACCATCGCCAATCCTCATAAAAGAGTGAGTCGTCGTAAAATAGCGGAATGAGGCATCGCTATCATCATATCCGGCGGCATAAATCATCGCCAATCCTCATAAAAGAGTGAGTCATCGTAAAATAGCGGAATGTGGCATCGCTATCATCATAAACATCATCATAATCATCATATTCACATATATACTCACAACAAACTATGTTAATTAGAAATGGGACTGTCCCGGTTCCATTATGACAGCGGCACAATTGGCCCCCTCGCTCGACATAACACATCGTATGATACCCATCGCTATGCCTTGATAGCGGATGTATCTCTTTATTCAGCGGATGATACCCATCGCTACGCCTTGATAGCGGATGTACCCCATCGCTCAGCGGATGATACCCATCGCTACACCTTGATAGCGGATGTACCCCATCGCTCAGTTATGTGAGCGGCAAGACCTTCCTCGCTTGCCCATAATAACCACCGGACATTCAACCATTCTAAGTAACATAGTTAAACATACGTCATTGGTAGCGTTTATCGCGTACGCCCAAATTAACCCTCTCAAGTTAATAACAGTAATGAATGTAGTAGCGTGAGTAGGGATCGATCCCACGAGGAAGGTTATATCTTTGTGTTAACTTATGCAAACTAAAATAAAAAGGGGGTTTTGAAATCAATTGAATAATACTACTACTATGATGCAAAATTAAACTAGATGAATTAACTTATGAGAAAAGAGCGATTCTCGGTTTTCGGTTAACTTTACAATTGGCGTTTACTATCTTGATCATCGATCTTCAAATACGATTCAATTCTCATATGAATATTCATCGTGGACGTTTAATCCAATAATCAAAGTCCTATCTCACCTTAAGTTTAGTTAAGTAGCCCAAGCGTTCTAGTTTAACCCTTATCAAACAATCAATCAAAATACAAGCGATTAAGATTTAAATCGATGATAGCATATGAACTAGTGAGATCGATGAAGCTAAACAACATAATCCAAGCGTCTATGTTTAATCTAGTCAAGTGTTCTTCCTAAGAATTTAACAAACTCACAAGCGGAAATTCATCAATCTTAGTTGCTTCGTAAATAGAGGGATCAAACGATTCCGTATTTGATATCTAATTTAGCGTTAGATTTCATGCAAGTTATTAGGTTGTCAATCCAATAAACAAACACAACAATCATATCAATAAAATCAGAAAAACTCTTGATACTCAATAAAATTGATAATTAAAGCGTAAGAATCTCCCCAAGATAAATAAATCCAAGGATTTGTCTTCCTCAACCAAGAATTAAAACTAGCTAGACATAATCTAAGATAAAGCAATAAATAAAAACATGGGAAAGAAAACTAATCCAATCTCCGCTCGTCGAGGTGTCAATCCCGCATTCGCTTCGATCTTCGTAGCGTTCTTCAACAAAATTGAGAGAAAAATTATAAAACTATCCTAAACTACTCAACCCTAACTATCTAGATGGTTAAAAGGTCTGATTTTCGTGGATATATGTATTGGGAGGCTGATGGAGTAGGTTAGAATCCATGTGGGAAGGAAAGAAATCAAGTTTTTACACTTTCCAAAAGTCTTCTGGCGTAAATACGCGTAGAATGGCGTAGCTACGCCTACACATGCCGTAGCGTTGGCGTAATTACGCCTAATAATGGCGTAATTACGCCTGTCATCGATTTTTCTGGCAAGTTTCGTATTTTGGCCGTAACTTTCTCGTCCGAACTCCGAATTTGATGAATCAGCTGTCCACGCGAAGATAAATCAAAGTTCTACAACTTTTCTATGGAACACATTCCCAAAACATGGCTCGAACAAATAGAAATATGAGGAGAAAGGAGCAACATGTGTCTTGGATTCTGGTTATTTCCTCGTTTCGTCAACTTTATTGCTTCTTTCATCATTTTAGCTTGATTTCTTCACATTTCCCTACATTTACACAAATATACGATTAGGTAGCATATGTATCAATTTATCAATCAAAATATACCAAATCGTAGATAATTAAGCGCAATAGATGTGTCTATTTCTAGTCACATCAAACACCCCCATACTTACTCTTTACTCGACCTCGAGTAAATCAGATAAAACTACAATATTTTTTTCTTGGCTCATAGGTTCATAACAAACTAACTTGTCCTCACTTTTATGCCTCAACAATTTAAAACATGCATAGTAATGAAAGGCGGTGAAAAGTTAATAATGGAACAAGTTCAATCCCTAAACAATTCGTACCCAACAAAGTAGTGAACGTGTGTGGGTGGTCATAAACAAGTGTCATGTACAAATTATAGATCCAAAAGAAGTAAACCCACAATAGTTTAAGTCATACACTAACACAAGTATAAGCTCACTTGCACACTCTTCTCCACTATCTTAGCCACTTTGCAAACATAAATCAAGTAGGTCTTTATTAGCTTGTAGTGTGGCCTAGGTATTGGCTTATGAAAGAAAGGTAAGGATATATCAAGTAAGAGAGTATGATGATATGCACACTAAAAGCTTCTCTTCTTGCTTGAATTTTTCAACTTTTGTTTCAACATTTTTCTTCTTTTGTGTCCTTGGCTCCCCTTGGAGTCATATTTTTTTTAAAATTTCTCAAGGCATTCCTTTTCTTTCATGTATTTCATTCTTTTGACAATAACGTTCACAAATATAATTCAATGAATTTCCTAGTGCATTTGAATGAAATACATCATACTCCCTTAAAAGGTATGGATTAAAAGCATATTTAGGCTAAAAGGGTAGGATGATAAGCTAGTCAAGGAATGTTGAATGGGGGTCTTTAGTATGCTTAGCATACTACCATTCTTTTACATTAAAGCTCAAAAAGGGTACTAGTGATTGATTTTCTTTACATGGTAGGCTTGAAAGGCTCAAACGCATCAAAGATTGCCTATATCACTTTCATGTTCGCAAGTAGTCTAGACATACGCCTCAAAGAGCATGTAGTTAAGTTCTAGCATGTATTAGAGACTTCTTAAGACTATCACAAAGTTCACACAATCTTCACTAAGCTATGCACACTTCACAAGCCATGACAATAATGTGCTCAAAATATTCAACTACTAAGTTAAAGTAAACTTTGCATTAGAGTTCAAAGTGTTCCAAGGTTAACAATTCACCTATGTTCAAAAGCATGCATGATATCAATTAGGTTTTATCATGGGCTAGTGAATCTAAGCATGTGTTCATTACTAACTATGAGCTCAAAATTTTCAAATTTTTGATTTTTTTGTATTTTTGTAATAGAAAAACAATAACACACTACTAATCCCTCCCCCATACTTAAATCGTACATTGTCCCCAATGTAAGACAAAAATACAAGAAAAGAGAATCTAACTACTAAAGCAAAAATAAATAAATAAAAGGGAGAAAGGAAACTAACTCCCCTTGGGTTGCCTCCCAAGCATCGCCTCTGTTTAACGTCGGTGGCCCGACGCCAGTCCTCTATCAAGGTGGGTGATGCGGTGTCGTTCTGTCATTCCTTAACCACCTCAATATCTTCTTCACTCCTCTGTATTTCGGCTTGTTGCTCTTTGAGTGGTCGTCCCCAGTCTTTGTTACTCCTCCAGCATTTGTTGCTTGCTTTGGTCGATCCGGAGGGTGCTTCTTTTCAATGGTATGATCTTGCAAGTTAGAAAAGAGAGGGTC
The DNA here is from genome assembly GCA_907163345.1 of Haberlea rhodopensis. NCBI lineage: Eukaryota > Viridiplantae > Streptophyta > Magnoliopsida > Lamiales > Gesneriaceae > Haberlea > Haberlea rhodopensis. Next base: position 212,837 of record CAJQUN010000474.1, on the reverse strand, counting down.
AGCAGTATCATGAGTAGATAAAGCGGCAACATTATGAACATTATGCACAAAATGAGAATCCATACCTCCGTTGTCATCAAGGCCATCAGTAGCCTTTCCCATCTCCCACAATTCATCATTATCAAAATCAGAATCATATGCATCATTTATATCAATAGCGTAACTAGAATGCTTGTGAGTTTTAATGGGTTCATAGATATTAAATTTTGCAATTTCACCATTAGACTCTATTGTAAACAGGCCGTTATTCACGTCGATCACAGATTTTGATGTTTTCAAGAATGGTCTCCCTAAAAGGATGGGGCTGGATGGATCACCATTTTCCATGTCTAAGACATAGAAATCGGCGGGGAAGACCAAGTTCTCTACATGCATAAGTACATCTTCTACTACCCCCCTAGGAATAACCGTGGACCTATCAGCTAATTGAATCACAGTATGGTCTTGTGTCAAAGGGCCGGGTTTCAGTTGAGTGTAGATTGAGTAAGGCATGACATTAATGGACGATCCTAAATCTAGCATTGCCTTATCAATTCTAGTGGTTCCAATCACACAAGGGATATAAAACATACCAGGGTCCTTACACTTTGTGCGAATGCTTCTTTGGATGTCCGCGGAAACATTCTCACCTAACTCAATCTTGGGGTACCCTTTTCCTTCCTTGTTCTTACCCACTTTCCATACCTCCTTCAAAAATCTCGCACATCGAGGTATCTTCATCATGGCTTCATGTAGTGGAGCGTTTGCATCACATCGTCGGAAAGTCTCGTAGAGTTCCTTGATATCCTCATCTTTCCTATTTTCCTTAAAAGCAAGGGGGAATGGGGGTTCAATTTTATATTCAGAAAATTTAGGGAACTTACCCCGTGGTTCCTCCTCTTGCATGGGCTCTTCAACGTCCTTCTCCATCTCCTTCATCTCTTTCGCATCTTCTCTTCCGGGTGGTGTCAGTACCACTTTCTCATCATCTTCATCTTCGCTCATCTTCAAAGTGATGGCACTCACATTCTCCCTTGGGTTCACTACTGATTGTGACGGGAGAGTGTTTGATGTTTGAGAATCGATGCGATTTATTGCTGTTGCCATCTGACCCATTTGAGTAGTCAAGCTTTGGATGCTTGCTCTTGTCTCCTGTTGAAATTTTAGAGATTCAGTAGCAAGTTCCTTAACAATATTTTCTAAATACTCACCAGGTGTTGGGGTTGAAATGGCTTGTTGTGGCCTTTGGAGTGGTGGCCTATATGGTGGTGGATGTTGTTGCATCTGTGGCTCATTTTGATTCCCATATCTCAAATTTGGATGATCTCGCCACCCCGGGTTGTAAGTGTTAGAATAGGGATCATACTTCCGTTGTGGTTGTCCTGGAAATCCGCCTGCCGCATTTGCTTCCTCAATTGAAGGTTCTTGAAGTGTGGGGCAAGCGTCAGTTGGATGACTCGGTAGTGTACAAATTCCACATACCTTAGCACTTTGTCCCATTCCGATCGCAAGTTGTTTCACAATACCTGTTAAATCAATCAATTGTTGTTCGAGGCTAGAAACATTTACCTCGCCTTGCTTCCTAAGTTTATGGTCCGATCGAGCAGTTCCAAACTGTTGAGAGTTGGCTGCCATGTTCGCAATCAAGTGTCTTGCTTCCGTTGGCGTCTTATCTACAAATGCTCCTCCACTAGCAGCATCCACCAAATTCCTGTCATTTGGCAAAAGACCCTCATAAAAATATTGAATCAGTAAATGTTCACTTATCTGATGTTGAGGGCAGCTTGCACAAATCTTCTTGAAGCGCTCCCAATATTCATGCAGTGATTCCTCATGGAGTTGTCTAATGCCGTATATATCTTTGCGGATATTCGTCGCTCTTGATGCAGGAAAGTATTTCTCCAAGAAGGTTCTTTTCAGCTCGTTCCATGTAGTGATGGATCCAGAAGGTAAATAGAAGAGCCAATCTTTAGCCGCGTCCTTCAAAGAGAACGGAAAAGCTCGTAATTTGATTTGTTCCTCGGTTATTCCATTCGGCTTCATCGTAGTGCACACTACATGGAATTCCATCAAATGCTTATGCAGATCCTCACCTGCAAGGCCATGAAAAGAAGGTAAAAGATGTATTAGGCCAGATTTTAATTCAAAATTTATATTAGTAGCAAGTGTAGGAAAGGTTATGCAGAGAGGCTGCTGATCCAAAGTAGGATTCGCTAGCTGTCGTAGGCTTTGATTCTCTGCCATGATGGTTCTTTCCTCTTCTTCTTTCACTTGTCTTCGATTTTCTCTTCTTAGGTGGTATAAAGTCCTTTCTATCTCGGGATCGTATTGATATTCGTCCTCCTCAAATGAAAAATCGCCTGCGTGCATGAACAAACAGGTAAAAAGCACGGGAAGAAGAATATCAATAAAAATTAACACAAATTAATAAAATTGCCTTCCCCGGCAACGGCGCCAAAATTTGGTAGCGTTTATCGCGTACGCCCAAATTAACCCTCTCAAGTTAATAACAGTAATGAATGTAGTAGCGTGAGTAGGGATCGATCCCACGAGGAAGGTTATATCTTTGTGTTAACTTATGCAAACTAAAATAAAAAGGGGTTTTTGAAATCAATTGAATAATACTACTACTATGATGCAAAATTAAACTAGATGAATTAACTTATGAGAAAAGAGCGATTCTCGGTTTTCGGTTAACTTTACAATTGGCGTTTACTATCTTGATCATCGATCTTCAAATACGATTCAATTCTCATATGAATATTCATCGTGGACGTTTAATCCAATAATCAAAGTCCTATCTCACCTTAAGTTTAGTTAAATAGCCCAAGCGTTCTAGTTTAACCCTTATCAAACAATCAATCAAAATACAAGCGATTAAGATTTAAATCGATGATAGCATATGAACTAGTGAGATCGATGAAGCTAAACAACATAATCCAAGCGTCTATGTTTAATCTAGTCAAGTGTTCTTCCTAAGAATTTAACAAACTCACAAGCGGAAATTCATCAATCTTAGTTGCTTCGTAAATAGAGGGATCAAACGATTCCGTATTTGATATCTAATTTAGCGTTAGATTTCATGCAAGTTATTAGGTTGTCAATCCAATAAACAAACACAACAATCATATCAATAAAATCAGAAAAACTCTTGATACTCAATAAAATTGATAATTAAAGCGTAAGAATCTCCCCAAGATAAATAAATCCAAGGATTTGTCTTCCTCAACCAAGAATTAAAACTAGCTAGACATAATCTAAGATAAAGCAATAAATAAAAACATGGGAAAGAAAACTAATCCAATCTCCGCTCGTCGAGGTGTCAATCCCGCATTCGCTTCGATCTTCGTAGCGTTCTTCAACAAAATTGAGAGAAAAATTATAAAACTATCCTAAACTACTCAACCCTAACTATCTAGATGGTTAAAAGGTCTGATTTTCGTGGATATATGTATTGGGAGGCTGATGGAGTAGGTTAGAATCCATGTGGGAAGGAAAGAAATCAAGTTTTTACACTTTCCAAAAGTCTTCTGGCGTAAATACGCGTAGAATGGCGTAGCTACGCCTACACATGCCGTAGCGTTGGCGTAATTACGCCTAATAATGGCGTAATTACGCCTGTCATCGATTTTTCTGGCAAGTTTCGTATTTTGGCCGTAACTTTCTCGTCCGAACTCCGAATTTGATGAATCAGCTGTCCACGCGAAGATAACTCAAAGTTCTACAACTTTTCTATGGAACACATTCCCAAAACATGGCTCGAACAAATAGAAATATGAGGAGAAAGGAGCAACATGTGTCTTGGATTCTGGTTTTTTCCTCTTTTCTTCAACTTTATTGCTTCTTTCATCATTTTAGCTTGATTTCTTCACATTTCCCTACATTTACACAAATATACGATTAGGTAGCATATGTATCAATTTATCAATCAAAATATACCAAATCGTAGATAATTAAGCGCAATAGATGTGTCTATTTCTAGTCACATCAGTCATCATCTTGTAACATCATCATCATATAAACATCATCTTATAGCATCATTATCTGATAACATCGTCATCTTATAGCATCATTATCTTAGAGATATAACAGTAAATGTACGAAATCATAGTTGAGTAAGCTTGCTGGTTATTCATTAACTTCTTTTCATTTTCCCTGGTTCATATTCATGCATATGGGCATCTTACCCTGTGACATCTTACCACCTTATAAACATCATATCATTCTATAAACATCATATTAACATCATCATTACTTATCATAGTCGTCATCGTAAACGTCATATCATCTTCATTTATCATAACATCATCATCATAAACTTATTTATAATAACATCATCGTAAACATCTTGTCATCTTTATTCATCATAGAAATTATCTTCATTTATCATAATATCGTCGTAAACATCTTGTCGTCTTTATTCATCATAGACATCATCATCATAAACTTACTTATCCTAATCATCATCATAAACATCGTAAATACTTCTGTAATTATAGCATAGTCATAGTGTAAGAATATGTTACCGTCCGATGCCCGTACGCGTCTTACGTACCTTCCTTGCTTGAACATTACATGAACAAACGCATTAGTATATTCAATAACAATTGAGACCATACCGAAGTATTCTACTGTCGGTTGTCCACCCAGTCTGTCCTCAGACAATACATCATATCTTTCTTTTCCTTGATTTTCTTACCAATCAGATTCCTTGGCACGTAACATATAGAGTGTTAGACATTACTATTAATGCCATCCTATCGTGTTCCACACGATTCCTGCAACCACAATGGTTAGCAATACCACTTTTCATAACATAAAAGCACATAAACAATTAGTCATGTCGTATAACATTAATGCCATCATGCATATATATGTGCTATCAATAACTTCCTAGGCCCTCAACAGCCCCAATGAGCAACCACTGCTCTGATACCACTAATGTAAGGACCCCATATACTTAACCCTTGATTAGTGTATTAATCATTATGTGTGGCACATGCTTTCAATAAAATTATTCGGGAAACTCAGATGATACTTTACCATTGAAAGGCAATTACAAAATTTTCTTTAATATACAGTGTTATAAGCTCATCATCCTAACAACAATAGACTCATAGAGTTCGTCCATTACACCACTTTTTACATTGTGGACTTTTATAAAAATTTGGGCAGAGTCTCCCCATAAATAGAGCTATCCCAAAATAAAAGCACAACGCATAACATAATTCCCGGCCAGGGAAGACATAACACTCATCAGAATACAGCAATATCAAGTAAATTCCCAGCCAGGGAAGACACCACACATATGACAACAAAAGTGGGTTTCAACACCCACAATACACCAATGACTCTCATATCATTTAGCAATTCTACCTCTAATTGCATGCAACATAGAATGAAAGAGAGAAAGGCTCATGCCTTTATATACAACCCATATACAAGTATAATCTTGCTCACATGCGAGCATCATGAATATGTATATAACCCTCATGGGTATATAAGTACTCTATACGATACCGTACTCCATCAAGCCCTGGTACCACGATCCTGGGAGTACATCCAATCAACAGCTCGAGCTCATCTCCAAAGCCATCGATGTACCTGTTCACCTGCCCCAACAGAGACAGCCCCCAACGGGGTGAGCATACCAATTCCACAATTTCATAATCATAATGACATAATACATAATTTACGAAAATATAAATATTGTGGAACATATGTGATACTTCATGGATGGTATCATCCTCATCATAGCGTACCCCTGTAATAACCCTGTTCTCAAAACAGATAAATCATCAAATCCTGAATATGCAGTTAATCATCATATTGGTTAACCCTAGCCAGTTTCAATTTAACAACATTTCATGACATCCTTCTTTATCTAGCAATTATCATAATTCTAGATATCATATTGAGATTTCCTTAACTTCCGATACTAGTTAATCACTTCTCTGATTAACTACGTCTCTGTTCCTATTCATTACCAATAGGGAATAAAATACAGATATCCTAGATATCTAATCAAATACCACATTTTCATTTCTTACTTCAAAGTAGCAGCATACTATCGGTATTTGCTCCGTAGCAACCACACCCCATCATTTGCTCGCTTCATAGCGGCACTAAGCATTTCACCATGTGAATCAACATAACGTAACCAAGTCCCGGTACCATCATAGTAAAACATTTCATGTATTTTAAATCATGCATCATACTTGTAAAAACATCATTTAAACTATGCTCGTACGCTAAACGTACCTTAAATCCTCGAAGTCCGAGCCAAACCTTGCTCGAGTTCCATGCCCCGAGGAACGATGTGCTAACACGATAAATAATTCACAATTATTTACGAACATGTAACCCATGCTCAAGCACATCCATAACCCTCAAAATATTGTCAACACACGACAATAAATCATTTAAAAGACCCAGGGCAGGGTACATGCAGGGAGGGAAAACGAATGCGACATATCGAAAAATTGCCCAAGAACACCTTCAATAATTCGAACCCTAGCATCACGATTCGAACCCAACCAACCATCATAAATCATCTAAAACATGTAATAACGATCTCTAACATGAATCATCAACCCATAGCCAAAGCCCCCAAAATCGAAATCAAACCCTCACCAAATTAGGGCAAAATTCGAACCATAACATCTCAATTCGATCCCAATTAAGCATCATAATTCATTTAAACATGAATTAATCGAATAACAACAAGAATCATCATCCTCATGCCAAAAACCCAAATTTTCGAACCCTAACTCACAAAATCAGCGTTCAAATTCGAATCCATAAGCAACAAATTTTCGAACCATGAAAGTATGAAATATTCGACCCAAAAGCAGCACAAAAATGCCCCTAAAACATCGGAAGAAAAGCCCCAAAAACGTACCAAAAATCGAGCCCCAAAATCGGATGAACTCCAGTTTCGAACCCTACGCTTTTCTGGCAAATCCGAGCTCAAATCGCGACCAAACTTCAAATTGATGGTATGGATAGGAGCGCCTGGAAGAGACGAATCCAACGGCGGGTGGCACGCGCCGAACGGCGGCCGGACGGCGGCGGGCGGAGGCCTTTTGTGCGCGGGGGTCAAAAGGGGATCGCGAGTGCGCGCGGGAGGAGAGAGAGAAATAAGGTGCTGAAATGGTTCCGATAATTAAAATCTCGGGTTCAACTGGTATTTATAGCAAAAATACCCCGAAATACTAATAGCCCCACAAATACATCATGATTCATTAAAAATCATCTGTTTTCAAAAACTCTCTCTCTAACTCAAAAACCCCCTACCGGTGCCCACACCAAGCACCCGAGATTCTGAGTCACACTAAAAACCCAACTCACAGGTTTTCACCGAAATGAGAATACGATCTCAACCCCGGGATCCAACGATCCCAACTACTCAAATAGACGAGCCCAGAAGGCCCAACACTTCGATTAACTCCAAATCGCCACGTAAAACAACTTTAGGGGTTATTAACACTCCGGGATTAACATCCCTAATCTCTGGTCATCACAAGATGTGTTTGGCCCTTGATCAAGTGAGAACTAAAATGCATGGCCATGCTCGAATGAGTCGATATGAGATATCGAGCTTATTTGTTTATTCTAGTTCTACTTGGGGATCCAGAAATAAAGATTGGATATACGAGTATGACTATTCCATGACTCGTGTTCAATCTAAACACAAAGGACAAAGGGAGTAAGCTACATGGTTAATATTATCACAAGTTCTAAAGGTTATGTCGAGTCATTGACATTCTTGTAATTTGGGTAGCATCGATGTGTTGCTAGATACCGCTCAATGCTTGCAACATAAAATGAGATTTTATGTCACTGCCAACATTACAAGATCCTATCGGGTCGCACAAAAGATTAAATCGATAAGGGAAATTAAATTCATTGGATGAATTAATTAATTAAGAAGAGTCTTAATTAAGTGATTAAAAGGTTTTAATTAAATCATGGGTTTGGGCCCATAAGACTTTAAGAAAGTCTTGAACCTTAATTAAAAGCCTTATAATATAAATACAAGGTTTTGATTAATTGTTAATCATTCTTTTCATATCATTGTTTGATATCAAAACCTAGCCTCCACTTCTCTCCTCCACTCGGCCGCCTCATTCCCTTCAAGAGCCACGGCCGCCGCCGCTTGCTTGTCGGAATTGTTGGTAGCCGTTGATCGGTTTTGAACCGAGAGTTGAGCTTTGGTTCAAGAATAAGTCTAGCAACTTGTTCTTGAACATCCCTTTCGATTTGATCGTGTGGATACCGTAGAGACGAAGGTGCAAACTTTCGTTTGTGACTCGTGGTGCTACAACGAGGATTCTGCTTCAAACATGCTACAAGGGTGAGACACTTGTAATTCCTTTATCCGATATGAATCCCTATGTATAGATCTGCTGGTTAGTAATCCATAAAAATTTTATTCCGCTGCGTTGTATGCTCTTGGATTACTTACAGTGGTATCAGAGCCGTGTACAAGGCTCATATCGGATTTATGTGATTAAATTGTGTTAATCATATTAGAATTAATATTGCATGCTATTTAAAACTGTATGAACATATATGATATGTTAATATTTAGTTTATGAAAATCATCGTAAAATTGTATTTAATATAATTAGGCGAATATCGAACCATATGTCACAAGTTTTCGGCCATCACCATCACAAATGACACCACGGCTAGCCACATGAGGGCTAGGGTTTTCGAACCCTTGGCTCGAGATGGCTTAGTCGTTGTGGCTAATAATTGTGCATGGAAGTGTCGAAAATTAATTAGGGTTTAGAACCCATTGGACGTGACGGCTAGCTCATGACGGCTAGGGTTTCGAACCCTAGTAGCCGTGCATTGCTCGGCCATCATCGCCTATTTTTCTTAAGTTTTGAGACGTGGATGAGTTTTGAACTCTTTGACTCGATAATGGTTCACGCATGCATGGATTAGTAACTTTACCACATGAGAGCAAGGTTTTTCGAACCCTTAGCTCGAGATGGTTGAGCCAACCCCGTGCATGGCCTGACCGTGACTCATGGCTAACAAATTCCGGCGTTTCAAACAAGATGGCTCGATAAAATTCCATAAGGGTGCGAGGCGGCTAGGGTTTGGAACCCTAGCGCCGCCGCCGCTCGAGACATGGCTCGGCCATGGGCTAGGGTTTTGAACCCTAGGCCCACTATTGGTCCAGCCGTGTGCTTCATGGTTCGAACCATGGTGGTTCGTGTCTTAGTCGCTTTAGTTCGTGGCATGTGATGTCCCGAGCGTACGATAATTTTTCAAATTATTTTACAGTTTTAATCAGAATTAAATTTAAAATGTTTAGAATTTAATTAATTAAATGTTAATGCATGCTTTATGTGTTGTTTGAGCATGGTGCGTGGTTATAGCCCTTTGACCTATTAGATAGGATTTGTGGAGGTTTGTAATGTATAATACGACCTGCGTGTCGTGCCTTCTCTATTTGATTCTAAATGTAATCCCTCCCCTATGTTCCCCTCGAATGTGAATCGAGGAATTCTATATCTTGTAAATAGTGTAGTTTATTTTATTGATGATGATTAATGAAGATGGAGCATCGTGCCGGGATGAGGAGGCCATTCACAAATTGGAGCCAAAGGAAGGTGCTTGTGAAGTTACCTTAGGTTGACTCATAGGATTTTCTCATTGGCTTGAGAAAAGCATTAGTAGGGGCTATAACCATGTCACGTTTAATTATGTATGTTGATGCATGATTTATCTTATGTTTTAGTTTGATAATAGTATTACACATATATGTAGATATGTATACAACTATATGTAGTGGACATATTTTAAATTATCAAATTAATCATGAGATCAATAAATCCCTCTAAAATATTAAGTTTTAGATGCCTTCCAAAATAAAAGTACTCGTCAATAACTTCGATTGTACATGTGTGGGTTTGCCAAAGCAAAGCACCGTGGCAATCTTAGTAAGGCGCGAAAGGATAAAAGTGATATCCGTTATACTTTAATTGGGTACGACTTAACTAGGTTATCTCAATAGGATGGGGAACCTAGAGGCATCGGTTGGATTATAATTCATTTGATGAATTGAACAAAGTGTTGTTCGTCCAACTATCCAAGAATTATATGTGATGTAATTGACAAAGTGTTGTCTACCTAAATAACCGAGTCTTGGGCGATTAGCCAAAGCTAACTCAAGATTAAGTGAAATATGGATCTTGGCCCACTAAAGGTTTTGAGGGTTGATATTTTTAAACAAAATAGTGGGAGTATCATTTAATATAAGACCATGTTAAATGATTTAAATCATAAACTTATTTTGCATATTTATATTGTAGATATCCATGGCAACTAACAACGTTACTAGCACTTTATCACTAGCGATCGGTCCTTGAGAAGGACAAATTAAATGGGACGAATTTCCTAGACTGACATAGGAACTTGAGGATAGTCCTCAAACAAGAAAAGAAACAATATGTCCTAGAGGAACCCTTGCCCGCTGAGGAACCTCCCCTAACAGCCACAAGAGCTGGAAAAGATGCTTACAAGAAGCATCAGAGTGACGCACTTGATGTTGGGTGCCTCATGCTTGCCACCATGAACTCTGAGCTTCAGAAGCAACATGAGGAAATGGAGGCGTTCGATTTGATCGAACACTTAAAGCAGTTGTACCAACAGCAAGCAAGACAAGAGAGGTATGACGTCTCTAAGGCGTTATTTCAGTGCAGGATGGTAGAAGGAAGCCTAGTTGGAACTCATGTGCTCAAGATGATTGGGTACATTGAGAATCTGGACAAGCTGGGTTTTCCATTGGACCAAGAGTTGGCCACCGATGTGATCTTGCAATCGTTGCCTGAGAGCTTCAGTCAATTTGTAGTAAATTACAATATGACTGACATGGAAAAGACTCTACCACAATTGCTTGGTATGTTGAGAACATATGAAGCAAATACTAAGAAGACTAAGGCCACAAATGTCCTTATGGTGAATAAGGGCAAAGGAAGGGCCAAAGCTAAAGGCAACAAGAAAGCAAATAAAGTCTTTGCTAAATCTAAGCCAAAGTCTTATGCACTGAAGCCAAAGGGAGGGATAGCAAAGGAAGGGAACTGTTTCCATTGCGGTGAGACCGGCCATTGGAAAAGGAACTGCAAAGTATATCTGGAGGATCTAAAGAAAGGAAGTGTGACTTCCGCTTCAGGTATTTTTGTTATAGAAGTCAATTTATCTACTTCTTCATCATGGGTATTAGATACTGGATGTGGATCTCACATTTGTGTAAATGTGCAGGATCTAAAAAGGAGTAGGACGTTGGCGAAAGGTGAAGTTGATCTCCGAGTTGGAAATGGAGCAAGAGTTGCTGCATTAGCTATAGGAGATTATCATTTAGCTTTACCTTCTGGTTTATCATTGATTTTGAAAGATTGTTATTTTGTGCCTTCAATTACTAAAAACATTATTTCTATTTCTTGTTTGGACAAGTATGGATTTTCATTTATAATAAAGGACAACTGTTGTTCTATTTATTTAAATGATATGTTTTATGCTAGTGCACAAATGGTGAATGGTCTTTATGTATTAAATCTTGATATGCCTATCTATAACATAAATACTAAAAGGATTAAAAATAATGATTGTAATCCGACTTATCTCTGGCACTGTCGCTTGGGCCACATAAACGAGAACCACATATCTAAACTTCATAAGGATGGAGTATTAGATTCATTTGATTTTGAATCATATGAAACATGCGAATCTTGTTTAATGGGCAAGATGACTAAAGCCCCTTTCAAGGGACATGTTGAAAGGGCAAATGTTTTATTGGGACTAATACATAGTGATGTATGTGGACCAATAAGTACACAAGCTAGAGGTGGTTTTCAATACTTCGTTACATTTACTGATGACCTCAGTAGATATGGGTATGTGTACCTAATGAAACATAAGCATGAAACCTTTGAAAAGTTCAAAGATTTCAAGAATGAAGTACAAAACCAACTTGGCAAAAGTATCAAAATCCTTCGATCAGATCGAGGAGGAGAATACTTAAGCCAAGAGTTTCATGACTATCTAAAGGAGTGTTGGATAGTCCCACAACTCACTCCTCCATATACTCCACAATGGAATGGTGTATCCGAGAGGAGAAATCGAACATTGTTAGACATGGTGTAGATCAATGATGAGTCATGCAGATCTTCCGATATCGTTTTGGGGACACGCTCTAGAAACAGCGATTTTCTTACTGAACCGTGTTCCATCTAAATCAGTGGAAAAGACACCATATGAGATATGGACTGGGAAGCGTCCTAATATGTCTTTTATGAAGATTTGGGGTTGTGAGGCTTTCGTTAGACGTCACGCCACTAACAAACTTGGACACAAATCTGATAAGTGTTTATTTGTGGGGTATCCTAAGGAAACGAAAGGATACTATTTCTACTATCCCACCGAGAACAGAGTAGTTGTTGCTCGGACTGGTGTATTTCTTGAAAGAGAATTTATTTCTAGAAAAACCAGTGGGAGAAAAATAGAACTTAGTGAAGTTCAACCACAAGAAAACACTGAACCTGAGATTGAGATGGAAACAGAGCAGGCACCGCAAGCTGTTGTGGAAGAAGCACCTGCTCAAGAGACACAAGCCCAGCGTAGGTCTGTAAGAGAACACCGGGAGCCACAGAGATATGGATTTCTTGTGACTCAACAAGGTGACTTACTACTTATTGATGAGGATGAGCCGTCATCTTATCAACAAGCTATAATGGGCAATGATTCTGAGAAATGGCAAGAGGCCATGAAATCTGAGATGGAATCCATGTATGCAAACCAAGTATGGACTTTGGTTGATCCACCTGAAGGGGTACGACCCATAGGGTGCAAATGGATTTTCAAGAAAAAAGACCGATATGGATGGTAACGTACAAACCTATAAAGGTCGGCTGGTTGCAAAAGGATTCAAACAAATTTATGGTATTGACTATGATGAAACCTTTTCACCAGTGGCCATGGTTAAATCCATAAGGATCTTACTTGCAATAGCTGCATTTCATGATTATGAAATCTGGCAGATGGATGTCAAAACAGCTTTCCTTAATGGAAATCTGCTCGAGGATGTGTACATGACACAGCCCGAGGGTTTTGTCGATCCAAAGGATGCTGGAAAGATATGCAAGCTACAACGATCCATTTATGGATTGAAGCAAGCTTCTCGGAGTTGGAATCTTCGTTTTGATGATGCAATCAAAGAGTTTGGTTTTATCAAAAACGAAGATGAACCTTGTGTCTACAAGAAGGTCAGTGGGAGCGTAATCATTTTCCTAATGTTGTATGTAGATGACATACTTCTTATTGGAAATGATATCCCTGCCTTACAATCTGTAAAGATTTGGCTAGGGAATTGCTTTTCGATGAAAGACTTGGGAGAAGCCACCTATGTATTAGGAATCAAGATCTATAGAGATAGATCGAGAAGGCTTCTTGGTCTAAGTCAAAGTACATACATAGACAAGGTGCTTAAAAGGTTTAGCATGCAAGAATCAAAGAAAGGATTCGTGCCTATGACGCATGGCATTTATCTCTCGAAGGAACAGTGTCCTTCAACACCAGATGAGAGACAACGCATGAGTAAGATTCCATACACGTCAGCTATTGGATCTATCATGTATGCCATGATATGTACTCGTCCCGATGTATCGTATGCTTTGAGCATGACGAGCAGATATCAAGTTGATCCAGGTGAAGGTCACTGGATTGCTGTCAAGAACATCCTGAAGTACTTGAGAAGGACTAAGGATACATTCTTGATTTATGGAGGTGAGGAAGAGCTCAATGTAATGGGTTACACTGATGCAAGCTTCCAAACCGACAAAGATGATTTTCGATCGCAATCTGGATATGTGTATTGCCTAAATGGAGGTGCTGTGAGCTGGAAGAGTTCAAAGCAAGAAACAGTAGCCGATTCTACAATAGAAGCTGAGTATATTGCTGCCTCGGATGCAGCAAAGGAAGCTGTTTGGATGAGGAAGTTCATTTCTGAACTTGGAGTGGTGCCTAGATTAAAGATCCGATAGAACTCTATTGTGACAACAATGGAGCGATCGCATTAGCTAAGGAACCAAGATCTCACCAAAGATCCAAACACATACTTAGGCGGTTCCATTTCATTCGAGAAATCGTTGAAAGGGGAGATGTTAAAATATGCAAAGTACCAACAGATGATAATGTATCTGACCCATTGACGAATCCACTGTCACAGCAGAAGCATGATCGTCATACTAGATCTCTAGGCATTAGGTATATGTCTGAGTGGTCTTAGTGCAAGTGGGAGATTTGTTGAGATATGCCCTAAGACACATCATTAGATGATTGTTTATGACATACAATGTAATATGATTTTACAAATGGCAATTCATTATTATATATTATTCTTTTAACTGTGCAATGTGAATTAATATATATGTTAATGTCCTTAGAATAATATTGTATTATTCTTAAAGATGTCCCTAGTCAAGTATTATCATGAATAGGGATAATGATAATACGTTGAGACTAGTATGTGTTGATCGATGAATTGTTCATTGATATGAGATATCAAATCAACATATAGGTACATGTTAGAGAACGATGTACTGGACAGACCCACCATGAGAATGCAACATGGATAGTTATATGATCGTCATATGCAATTCTCATAGTGATAATAATGTATGTAATCCTTACGACTTGTGATCATCAGAGATCCCAACATAAGGAGTTATGTATTTTGATATCGTCAAACGTTACCCGTAACAGGGTAAACTATAAAGGCGACTATTGGATACACTACGAATTATGTAGAGGGATGTTGACTGATCGAGATATGATTTGTCCCTCCTATATAACAGGAGATGTGTTTGGCCCTTGATCAAGTGAGAACTAAAATGCATGGCCATGCTCGAATGAGTCGATATGAGATATCGAGCTTATTTGTTTATTCTAGTTCTACTTGGGGATCAAGAAATAAAGATTGGATATACGAGTATGACTATTCCATGACTCGTGTTCAATCTAAACACAAAGGACAAAGGGATTAAGCTACATGGTTAATATTATCACAAGTTCTAAAGGTTATGTCGAGTCATTGACATTCTTGTAATTTGGGTAGCATCGATGTGTTGCTAGATACCGCTCAATGCTTGCAACATAAAATGAGATTTTATGTCACTGCCAACATTACAAGATCCTATCGAGGTCGCACAAAAGATTAAATCGATAAGGGAAATTAAATTCATTGGATGAATTAATTAATTAAGAAGAGTCTTAATTAAGTGATTAAAAGGTTTTAATTAAATCATGGGTTTGGGCCCATAAGACTTTAAGAAAGTCTTGAACCTTAATTAAAAGCCTTATAATATAAATACAAGGTTTTGATTAATTGTTAATCATTCTTTTCATATCATTGTTTGATATCAAAACCTAGCCTCTACTTCTCTCCTCCACTCGGCCGCCTCATTCCATTCAAGAGCCACGGCCGCCGCCGCTTGCTTGTCGGAATTGTTGGTAGCCGTTGATCGGTTTTGAACCGAGAGTTGAGCTTTGGTTCAAGAATAAGTCTAACAACTTGTTCTTGAACATCCCTTTCGATTTGATCGTGTGGATACCGTAGAGACGAAGGTGCAAACTTTCGTTTGTGACTCGTGGTGCTACAACGAGAATTCTGCTGCAAACACGCTACAAGGGTGAGACACTTGTAATTCCTTTATCCGATATGAATCCCTATGTATAGATCTGCTGGTTAGTAATCCATAAAAATTTTATTCCGCTGCGTTGTATGCTCTTGGATTACTTACATCTACCAAAGCCAATATCTAACATTTACACCGATATGACTTTTGACATTCAGAAATCAGCCCGGTCAGACATTATAGAGGCCGTATATTTTTTTTCTTCTAGGAAAACCCTAAAACCGAGTGAAAAATTCTTACGGCTTTTTGAAAACTCAAAATTGGAATCTGTCAAAGCCAATATGTTACATTTACACCGTTATGACTTTTGAATTTCAGAAATCAGCCCGATCTGACATCATAAAGGCCGTATAATTTTATTTCTTCTAGGAAAACCCTAAAATCGAGTGAAAAATTCTTACGCCTTTTTGAAAACTAAAAATTTGAATCTGCCAAAGCCAAAATGATCTATTTACATCGTTATGACTTTTGACTTTTAGAAATCAGCGCAAGCTGACATCAGAGATGCCGTATAATATTTTTTATTCTAGGAAAACCCTAAAACTGAGTGAAAAATTCTTACGGCTTTTTGAAAACTCAAAATTGGATTCTTCCAAAGCCAATATGTTACATTTACACCGTTACGACTTTTGGCTTTCAGAAATCAGCCCGCGCTGACATCAAAGGGGCCGTATAATTTTTTTTCTTCTTGGAAAAACCTAAAACCGATTGAAAAATTATTATACCTTTTTGAAAACTCAAAATTGGAATCCGCCAAAGCCAATATGTTACATTTTCACCGTTATGACTTTTGACTTTCAGAAATTAGCCCGAGCTGAAATCATAGAGGCTGTATAATTTTTTTTCTTCTTGGAAAACCCTAAAATCTAACGAAAAATTCATACGCCCTTTTGAAAACTCAAAATTGCAATCTGCAAAGCCAATATGTTACATTTATACCGATATGACTTTTGACATTCAGAAATCAGCCCGGTGTGACATCATAGATGCCGTATAATTTTTTTTCTTCGAGGAAAACTCTAAAACCGAGTGAAAAATTCTTACGGCTTTTTGAAAACTCAAAATTGGAATCTGTCAGAATATGTTACATTTACACCGTTATGACATTTGACTTTCATAAATCAGCCCGGGCTGACATCAGAGAGGCCGTATAATTTTTTTTCGTCTAGGAAAACCCTAAAACCTAGTGAAAAATTATTACGCCTTTTTGAAAACTAAAAATTTGAATCTGCCAAAGCCAAAATGTTCTATTTTCACCGTTATGACTTTTGACATTTAGAAATCAGCCTAGGCTGACATCAGAGAGGCCGTATAATTTTTTTTATTCTAGGGAAACCCTAAAACTAAGTGAAAAATTTTACGGCTTCTTGAAAACTCAAAATTGGAATCTGTCAAAGACAATATGTTACATTTACACCGTTATGACTTTTGACATTCAGAAATCAGCCCGGTCTGACATCATAGAGGCCGTATAATTTTTTTTCTTCTAGGAAAACCCTAAAACCTAGTGAAAAATTCTTACGGCTTTTTGAAAACTCAAAATTGGAATCTGTCAAAGCCAATATGTTACATTTACACCGTTATGACTTTTGACTTTCAGAAATCAGCCCAATCTGACATCATAGAGGCCGTATTATTTAATTCTTCTAGGAAAACCCTAAAACCGAGTGAAAAATTCTTACGGCTTTTTGAAAACTCAAAATTGGAATCTGCCAAAGTCAATATGTTACGTTTACACCGTTATGACTTTTGACTTTCAGAAATCAGCCCGATCTGACATCATGGAGGCCGTATAATTTAATTCTTCTAGGAAAACCCTAAAACCGAGTGAAAAATTCTTACGGCTTTTTGAAAACTCAAAATTGGAATCCGCCAAAGCCAATATGTTACATTTTCCCCGTTATGACTTTTGACTTTCAGAAATTAGCCCGAGCTAACATCATAGTGGCCGTATAATTTTTTTTCTTCTTGGAAAACCCTAAAATCTAACGAAAACTTCTTACGCCTTTTTGAAAAAGCAAAATTGGAATCTACCAAAGCCAATATGTTACATTGACACCTATATGACTTTTGACATTCAGAAATCAGCCCGGTCTGACATCATAGAGGCCGTATATTTTTTTCTTCTAGGAAAACCCTAAAATCGAGTGAAAAATTCTTACGGCTTTTTGAAAATTCAAAATTGGAATCTGTCAAAGCCAATATTTTACATTTACACCGTTATGACTTTTGACTTTCAGAAATCAGCCCGATCTGACATCATAGAGGCCGTATAATTTTATTTCTTTTAGGAAAACCCTAAAACCGAGTGAAAAATTCTTACGCCTTTTTGAAAACTAAAAATTTGAATCTGCCAAAGCCAAAATGTTCTATTTACATCGTTATGACTTTTGACTTTAGAAATCAGCGCAAGCTGACATCAGACAGGCCGTATAATTTTTTTTATTCTAGGAAAACCCTAAAACCGAGTGAAAAATTCTTACGGCTTTTTGAAAACTCAAAATTGGATTCTGCCAAAGCCAATATGTTACATTTACACCGTTACAACTTTTAACTTTCAGAAATCAGCCCGCGCTGACATCAAAGAGGCCGTATAATTTTTTTTATTATGGGAAAACCCTAAACCGAGTGAAAAATTCGTACGCCTTTTTGAAAACTCAAAATTGGAATCCGTTAAAGCCAATATGTTACATTTTCACAGTTATGACTTTTGACTTTCAGAAATTAGTCCGAGCTGACATCATAGAGGCCGTATAAGTTTTTTCTTCTTGGAAAACCCTAAAATCTAACGAAAAATTCTTACGCCTTTTGAAAACTCAAAATTTGAATCTGCAAAGCCAATATGTTACATTTACACCGATATGACTTTTGACATTCAGAAATCAGCCCGGTCTGACATCATAGATGCCGTATAATTTTTTTTCTTCTAGGAAAACCCTAAAACCGAGTGAAAAATTCTTACGGCTTTTTGAAAACTCAAAATTGGAATCTGTCAAAGCCAATATGTTATATTTACACCGATATGACTTTTGACATTCAGAAATCAGCCCGGTTTGACATCATAGAGGCCGTATATTTTTTTTCTTCTAGGAAAACCCTAAAACCGAGTGAAAAATTCTTACGGCTTTTTGAAAACTCAAAATTGGAATCTATCAAAGCCAATATGTTACAATTACACCGTTATGACTATTGTCTTTCAGAAATCTGCCCGATCTGACGTCATAGAGGCCATTTAATTTTATTTCTTCTAGGAAAACCCAAAAACCGAGTGAAAAATTCTTACGGCTTTTTGAAAACTCAAAATTTGAATCTGCCAAAGCCAATATGTTACATTTACACCGTTATGACTTTTGAATTTCAGAAATCAGCCCGGTCTGACATCTTAGAGGCCGTATATTTTTTTTCTTCAAGGAAAACCCTAAAACCGAGTGAAAAATTCTTACGGTTTTTGAAAACTCAAAATTGGAATCTGTCAAAGCCAATATTTTATTTTACACCATTATGAGTTTTGACTTTCAGAAATCAGCCCGATCTGACATCATAGAGGCCGTATAATTTTATTTCTTTTAGGAAAACCCTAAAACCGAGTGAAAAATTCTTACGGCTTTTTGAAAACTCAAAATTGGAATCTGCCAAAGCCAATATGTTACATTTACACCGTTATGACTTTTGAATTTCAGAAATCAGCCCGGTCTGACATCATAGATGCCGTATAATTTTATTTCTTCTAGGAAAACCCTAAAACCGAGTGAAAAATTCTTACGGCTTTTTGAAAACTCAAAATTGGAATCTGCCAAAGCCAATATGTTACATTTACACCGTTATGACTTTTGACTTTCAGAAATCAGCCCGGGCTGACATCAGAGAGGCCGTATAATTTTTTTTCTTCTAGTAAAACCCTAAAATCGAGTGAAAAATTCTTACGCCTTTTTGAAAACTAAAAATTTGAATCTGCCAAAGCCAAAATGTTCTATTTACATCGTTACGACATTTGACTTTTAGAAATCAGCGCAAGCTGACATCAGAGAGACCATATAATTTTTTTTATTCTAGGAAAACCCTAAAACTGATTGAAAAATTCTTACGGCTTTTGAAAACTCAAAATTGGAATCCGCCAATGCCAATATGTTACATTTTCACCGTTATGACTTTTGACTTTCAGAAATTAGCCCGAGCTGACATCATAGAGGCCGTATAATTTTTTTTCTTCTTGGAAAACCCTAAAATCTAACGAAAACTTCTTACGCCTTTTTGAAAACGCAAAATTGGAATCTGCCAAAGCCAATATGTTACATTTATACCGATATGACTTTTGACATTCAGAAATCAGCCCGGTCTGACATCATAGAGGCCGTATATTTTTTTCTTCTAGGAAAACCCTAAAACCGAGTGAAAAATTCTTACGGCTTTTTGAAAATTCAAAATTGGAATCTGTCAAAGCCAATATTTTACATTTACACACCGTTATGACTTTTGACTTTCAGAAATCAGCCTGATCTGACATTATAGAGGCCGTATAATTTTATTTCTTTTAGGAAAACCCTAAAACCGAGTGAAAAATTCTTACGCCTTTTTGAAAACTAAAAATTTGAATCTGCCAAAGCCAAAATGTTGTATTTACATCGTTATGACTTTTGACTTTAGAAATCAGCGCAAGCTGACATCAGACAGGCCGTATAATTTTTTTTATTCTAGGAAAACCCTAAAACTGAGTGAAAAATTCTTACGGCTTTTTGAAAACTCAAAATTGGATTCTGCCAAAGCCAATATGTTACATTTACACCGTTACGACTTTTAACTTTCAGAAATCAGCCCGCGCTGACATCAAAGAGGCCGTATAATTTTTTTTCTTCTGGGAAAACCCTAAACCGAGTGAAAAATTCTTACGCCTTTTTTAAAACTCAAAATTGGAATCCGCTAAAGCCAATATGTTACATTTTCACAGTTATGACTTTTGACTTTCAGAAATTAGTCCGAGCTGACATCATAGAGGCCGTATAAGTTTTTTCTTCTTGGAAAACCCTAAAATCTAACGAAAAATTCTTACGCCTTTTTGAAAACTCAAAATTTGAATCTGCAAAGCCAATATGTTACATTTACACCGATATGACTTTTGACATTCAGAAATCAGCCCGGTCTGACATCATAGATGCCGTATAATTTTTTTTCTTCTAGGAAAACCCTAAAACCGAGTGAAAAATTCTTACGGCTTTTTGAAAACTCAAAATTGGAATCTGTCAAAGCCAAAATGTTACATTTACACCGATATGACTTTTGACATTCAGAAATCAGCCCGGTTTGACATCATAGAGGCCGTATATTTTTTTCTTCTAGGAAAACCCTAAAACCGAGTGAAAAATTCTTACGACTTTTTGAAAACTCAAAATTGGAATCTGCCAAAGCCAATATGTAACATTTACACCGTTATGACTTTTGAATTTCAGAAATCAGCCCGGTCTGACATCATAGATGCCGTATAATTTTATTTCTTCTAGGAAAACCCTAAAAACGAGTGAAAAATTCTTACGGCATTTTGAAAACTCAAAATTGGAATCTGCCAAAGCCAATATGTTACATTTACAACCGTTATGACTTTTGACTTTCAGAAATCAGCCCGGGCTGACATCAGAGAGGCCGTATAATTTTTTTTCTTCTAGTAAAACCCTAAAATCGAGTGAAAAATTCTTACGCCTTTTTGAAAACTAAAAATTTGAATCTGCCAAAGCCAAAATGTTCTATTTACATCGTTATGACATTTGACTTTTAGAAATCAGCGCAAGCTGACATCAGAGAGACCATATAATTTTTTTTATTCTACGAAAACCATAAAACTGAGTGAAAAATTCTTACGGCTTTTTGAAAACTCAAAATTGGAATCCGCCAATGCCAATATGTTACATTTTCACCGTTATGACTTTTGACTTTCAGAAATTAGCCCGAGCTGACATCATAGAGGCCGTATAATTTTTTTTTCTTCTTGGAAAACCCTAAAACCTAGTGAAAAATTCTTACGGCTTTTTGAAAACTCAAAATTGGAATCTGTCAAAGCCAATATGTTACATTTACACCGTTATGACTTTTGACTTTCAGAAATCAGCCCAATCTGACATCATAGAAGCCGTATTATTTAATTCTTCTAGGAAAACCCTAAAACCGAGTGAAAAATTCTTACGGCTTTTTGAAAACTCAAAATTGGAATCTGCCAAAGCCAATATGTTACGTTTACAACACCGTTATGACTTTTGACTTTCAGAAATCAGCCCGATCTGACATCATGGAGGCCGTATAATTTAATTCTTCTAGGAAAACCCTAAAACCGAGTGAAAAATTCTTACGGCTTTTTGAAAACTCAAAATTGGAATCCGCCAAAGCCAATATGTTACATTTTCCCCGTTATGACTTTTGACTTTCAGAAATTAGCCCGAGCTATCATCATAGTGGCCGTATAATTTTTTTTCTTCTTGGAAAACCCTAAAATCTAACGAAAACTTCTTACGCCTTTTTGAAAACGCAAAATTGGAATCTACCAAAGCCAATATGTTACATTTACAACCGATATGACTTTTGACATTCAGAAATCAGCCCGGTCTGACATCATAGAGGCCGTATATTTTTTTCTTCTAGGAAAACCCTAAAATCGAGTGAAAAATTCTTACGGCTTTTTGAAATTAAAAATTGGAATCTGTCAAAGCCAATATTTTACATTTACACCGTTATGACTTTTGACTTTCAGAAATCAGCCCGATCTGACATCATAGAGGCCATATAATTTTATTTCTTTTAGGAAAACCCTAAAACCGAGTGAAAAATTCTTACGCCTTTTTGAAAACTAAAAATTTGAATCTGCCAAAGCCAAAATGTTGTATTTACATCGTTATGACTTTTGACTTTAGAAATCAGCGCAAGCTGACATCAGACAGGCCGTATAATTTTTTTTATTCTAGGAAAACCCTAAAACTGAGTGAAAAATTCTTACGGCTTTTTGAAAACTCAAAATTGGATTCTGCCAAAGCCAATATGTTACATTTACACCGTTACGACTTTTAACTTTCAGAAATCAGCCCGCGCTGACATCAAAGAGGCCGTATAATTTTTTTCTTCTGGGAAAACCCTAAACCGAGTGAAAAATTCTTACGCCTTTTTTAAAACTCAAAATTGGAATCCGCTAAAGCCAATATGTTACATTTTCACAGTTATGACTTTTGACTTTCAGAAATTAATCCG
This sequence comes from Haberlea rhodopensis, assembly GCA_907163345.1. Lineage (NCBI taxonomy): Eukaryota > Viridiplantae > Streptophyta > Magnoliopsida > Lamiales > Gesneriaceae > Haberlea > Haberlea rhodopensis. Next base: position 189,924 of record CAJQUN010000474.1, on the reverse strand, counting down.
AGCTGACATCATAGAGGCCGTATAAGTTTTTTCTTCATGGAAAACCCTAAAATCTAACGAAAAATTCTTACGCCTTTTTGAAAACTCAAAATTTGAATATGCAAAGCCAATATGTTACATTTACACCGATATGACTTTTGACATTCAGAAATCAGCCCGGTCTGACATCATAGATGCCGTATAATTTTTTTTCTTCTAGGAAAACCCTAAAACCGAGTGAAAAATTCTTACGACTTTTTGAAAACTCAAAATTGGAATCTGTCAAAGCCAATATGTTACATTTACACCGATATGACTTTTGACATTCAGAAATCAGCCCGGTTTGACATCATAGAGGCCGTATATTTTTTTCTTCTAGGAAAACCCTAAAACCGAGTGAAAAAATTCTTACGGCTTTTTGAAAACTCAAAATTGGAATCTGTCAAAGCCAATATGTTACAATTACACCGTTATGACTATTGACTTTCAGAAATCTGCCCGATCTGACGTCATAGAGGCCATTTAATTTTATTTCTTCTAGGAAAACCCAAAAACCGAGTGAAAAATTCTTACGGCTTTTTGAAAACTCAAAATTGGAATCTGCCAAAGCCAATATGTTACATTTACACCGTTATGACTTTTGAATTTCAGAAATCAGCCCGGTCTGACATCTTAGAGGCCGTATATTTTTTTTCTTCAAGGAAAACCCTAAAACAGAGTGAAAAATTCTTACGGTTTTTGAAAACTCAAAATTGGAATCTGTCAAAGCCAATATTTTACATTTACAACCGTTATGAGTTTTGACTTTCAGAAATCAGCCCGATCTGACATCATAGAGGCCGTATAATTTTATTTCTTTAGGAAAACCCTAAAACCGAGTGAAAAATTCTTACGGCTTTTTGAAAACTCAAAATTGGAATCTGCCAAAGCCAATATGTTACATTTACACCGTTATGACTTTTGAATTTCAGAAATCAGCCCGGTCTGACATCATAGATGCCGTATAATTTTATTTCTTCTAGGAAAACCCTAAAACCGAGTGAAAAATTCTTACGGCATTTTGAAAACTCAAAATTGGAATCTGCCAAAGCCAATATGTTACATTTACACCGTTATGACTTTTGACTTTCAGAAATCAGCCCGTGCTGACATCAGAGAGGCCGTATAATTTTTTTTCTTCTAGTAAAACCCTAAAATCGAGTGAAAAATGCTTACGCCTTTTTGAAAACTAAAAATTTGAATCTGCCAAAGCCAAAATGTTCTATTTACATCGTTATGACATTTGACTTTTAGAAATCAGCGCAAGCTGACATCAGAGAGACCATATAATTTTTTTTATTCTAGGAAAACCATAAAACTGAGTGAAAAATTCTTACGGCTTTTTGAAAACTCAAAATTGGAATCCGCCAATGCCAATATGTTACATTTTCACCGTTATGACTTTTGACTTTCAGAAATTAGCCCGAGCTGACATCATAGAGGCCGTATAATTTTTTTCTTCTTGGAAAACCCTAAAACCTAGACGAAAACTTCTTACGCTTTTTGAAAACGCAAAATTGGAATCTGCCAAAGCCAATATGTTACATTTATACCGTATGACTTTTGACATTCAGAAATCAGCCCGGTCTGACATCATAGAGGCCGTATATTTTTTTCTTCTAGGAAAACCCTAAAACCGAGTGAAAAATTATTACGGCTTTTTGAAAACTCAAAATTGGAATCTGCCAAAGCCAATATGTTACATTTACACCGTTATGACTTTTGACTTTCAGAAATCAGCCCGATCTGACATCATAGAGGCCGTATAATTTTATTCTTTTAGGAAAACCCTAAAACCGAGTGAAAAATTCTTACGGCTTTTTGAAAACTAAAAATTTGAATCTGCCAAAGCCAAATGTTACTATTTAACATCGTTATGACTTTTGACTTTTAGAAATCAGCGCAGCTGACATCAGAGAGGCCGTATAATTTTTTTATTCTAGGAAAACCCTAAAACTAGTGAAAAATTCTTACGGCTTTTTGAAAACTCAAATTGGATTCTGCCAAGCCAATATGTTACATTTACACCGTTACGACTTTTGACTTTCAGAAATCAGCCCTCGCTGACATCAAGAGGACGTATAATTTTTTTTCTTCTGGGAAAACCCTAAAACCGAGTGTAAAATTCTTACGGCCTTTTTGAAAACTCACAATTGGAATCCGCCAAAGCCAATATGTTACATTTTCACTGTTATGACTTTTGACTTTCAGAAATTAGCCCGAGCTGACATCATAGAGGCCGTATAATTTTTTTTCTTCTTGGAAAACCTAAAATCTAACGAAAAATTCTTACGCTTTTGAAAACTCAAAATTGGAATCTGCCAAAGCCAATATGTTACATTTACACCGTTATGACTTTTGACTTTTCAGAAATCAGCCCGGGCTGACATCATAGAGGCCGTATAATTTTTTTTCTTCTAGGAAAACCCTAAAATCGAGTGAAAATTCTTACGGCCTTTTGAAAACTCAAAATTGGAATCTGCCAAAGCCAATATGTTACATTTACCGTTATGACTTTTGACTTTAGAAATCAGCCGAGGCTGACATCATAGAGGCCGTATAATTTTTTTATTCTAGGAAAACCCTAAAACCGAGTGAAAATTCTTACGGCTTTTTGAAAACTCAAATTGGAATCTGTCCAAAGCCAATATGTTACATTTACACCGTTATGACTTTTGACTTCAGAAATCAGCCCGGTCTGACATCATAGAGGCCGTATAATTTTTTTCTTCTGGAAAACCCTAAAATCTAGTGAAAAATTCTTACGGCTTTTTGAAAACTCAAAATTGGAATCTGCCAAAGCCAATATGTTACATTTACAACCATTATGACTTTGACTTTTCAGAAATCAGCCCGATGCATGACATCAGTGATGGCCGTATAATTTTTTATTCTAGGAAAACCCTTAAATCCGAGTTAAAAATTTTAACGCTTTTGAAAACTCAATATTGGAATTCTACCAAAGCCAATTATGTTACATTACAACCGTTATGACTTTGAGCTTTCAGAAATCAGCCCGGGCTGACATCAAGAGAGGCCAGTATAATTTTTTTCTTCTAGGAAAACCCTAAAATCGAGTGAAAAAATTATTACGCCTTTTGAAAAACTAAAAATTTGAATCTGCCAAAGCCAAAATGTTCTATTTACACTCGTTATGACTTTGACATTTAGAAATCACGCTAGGCTGACATCAGAGAGGCCTTATAATTTTTTTTATTCTAGGAAACCCTAAAACTAAGTGAAATAATTCCTTACGGCTTCTTTGAAAAACTCAAAATTGGAATCCTGTCAAAGCCAATATGTTACATTTAAACCGTTATGACTTTTGACAGTTTCAGAAATCAGCCCGGCTGACATCATAGAGGCCGTATAATTTTTTTTCTTCTAGGAAAACCCTAAAACTCGAGTGAAAAATTCTTACGGCTTTTTGAAAACTCAAAATTGGAATCTGTCCAAAGCCAATATGTTACATTTACACCGTTATGACTTTTGACTTTAAGAAATCAGCCCGATCTGACATCATAGAGGCCGTATAATTTTATTTCTTCTAGGAAAAACCCTAAAACCGAGTGAAAAATTCTTACGGCTTTTTGAAAACTCAAAATTGGAATCTGCCAAAGCCAATATGTTACATTTACACCGTTATGACTTTTGACTTTCAGAAATCAGCCCGAGCTGACATCATAGAGGCCGTATATTTTTTTCTTCTAGGAAAAACCCTAAAACCGAGTGAAAAAATTCTTACGGCTTTTTGAAAACTCAAAATTGGAATCTGTCAAAGCCAATATGTTACATTTACACCGTTATGACTTTTGACTTTCAGAAATCTAGCCCGGCTGACATCAGAGAGGCCGTATAATTTTTTTCTTCTAGGAAAACCCTAAAACCGAGTGAAAAATTCTTACGGCTTTTTGAAAACTCAAAATTGGAATCTGCCAAAGCCAATATGTTACATTTACACCGTTATGACTTTTGACTTTCAGAAATCAGCCCGGGCTGACATCAGAGAGGCCGTATAATTTTTTTCTTCTAGGAAAACCCTAAAACCGAGTGAAAAATTCTTACGGCTTTTTGAAAACTCAAAATTGGAATCTGCCAAAGCCAATATGTTACATTTACACCGTTATGACTTTTGACTTTCAGAAATCAGCCCGGGCTGACATCAGAGAGGCCGTATAATTTTTTTCTTCTAGGAAAACCCTAAAACCGAGTGAAAAATTCTTACGGCTTTTTGAAAACTCAAAATTGGAATCTGCCAAAGCCAATATGTTACATTTACACCGTTATGACTTTTGACTTTCAGAAATCAGCCCGGGCTGACATCAGAGAGGCCGTATAATTTTTTTCTTCTAGGAAAACCCTAAAACCGAGTGAAAAATTCTTACGGCTTTTTGAAAACTCAAAATTGGAATCTGCCAAAGCCAATATGTTACATTTACACCGTTATGACTTTTGACTTTCAGAAATCAGCCCGGGCTGACATCAGAGAGGCCGTATAATTTTTTTCTTCTAGGAAAACCCTAAAACCGAGTGAAAAATTCTTACGGCTTTTTGAAAACTCAAAATTGGAATCTGCCAAAGCCAATATGTTACATTTACACCGTTATGACTTTTGACTTTCAGAAATCAGCCCGGGCTGACATCAGAGAGGCCGTATAATTTTTTTCTTCTAGGAAAACCCTAAAACCGAGTGAAAAATTCTTACGGCTTTTTGAAAACTCAAAATTGGAATCTGCCAAAGCCAATATGTTACATTTACACCGTTATGACTTTTGACTTTCAGAAATCAGCCCGGGCTGACATCAGAGAGGCCGTATAATTTTTTTTCTTCTAGGAAAACCCTAAAACCGAGTGAAAAATTCTTACGGCTTTTTGAAAACTCAAAATTGGAATCTGTCAAAGCCAATATGTTACATTTACACCGTTATGACTTTTGACCTTCAGACAATCAGCCCGAGCTGACATCATAGAGGCCGTATATTTTTTTTCTTCTAGGAAAAACCCTAAAACCGAGTGAAAATTCTTACGCCTTTTTGAAAACTCAAAATTGGAATCTGCCAAAGCCAATATGTTACATATTTCACCGTTATGACTTTTGACTTTCAGAAATCTAGCCGAGCTGACATCATAGAGGCCGTATAATTTTTTTCTTCTAGGGAAAACCCTAAAACGAGTGAAAATTTCTTACGGCTTTTTGAAAACTCAAATTGGAATCTGCAAAGCCAATATGTTACATTTACATGTAACAAACAACAACCGTTATGACTTTTTGACAGTTCAGAAATCAGCCCGGTCTGACATCATAGATGCCGTAATAATTTTTTTCTTATAGGAAAACCCTAAAACCGAGTGAAAAATTCTTACGGCTTTTGAAAACTCAAAATTGGAATCTGTCAAAGCCAATATGTTACATTTTACACCGTTATGACTTTTGACTTTCAGAAATCAGCCCGATCTGACATCATAGAGGCCGTATAATTTTATTTCTTCTAGGAAAACCCTAAAACTAGTGAAAAATTCTTACGGCTTTTTTGAAAAACTCAAAAATTGGAATCTGCCAAAGCCAATATGTTACATCTTACACGATATGACTTTTGACTTTCAGAAATCAGCCCCGCTTGACATCATAGAGGGCCGTATAATTTTTTTTCTTCTTGGAAAACCCTAAACTCGAGTGAAAAATTCTACGGCTTTTGAAAACTCCAAAATTGGAATCTGCCAAAGCCAATATGTTACATTTACACCGTTATGACTTTTGACTTTCAGAAATCTAGCCCGAGCTGACATCATAGAGGCCGTATAATTTTTTTTCTTCTAGGAAAACCCTAAAACCGAGTGAAAAATTCTTACGCCTTTTTGAAAACTCAAAATTGGAATCTGCCAAGCCATATGTTACATTTACACCGATATGACTTTTGACTTTCAGAAATCAGCCCGGTCTGACATCATAGAGGCCGTATAATTTTTTTTCTTCTAGGAAAACCTAAAACCGAGTGAAAAATTCTTACGGCTTTTTGAAACTCAAAATTGGAATCTGTCAAAGCAATATGTTACATTTCACCGTTATGACTTTTGACTTTCAGAAATCAGCCCGAGCTGACTCAGAGAGGCCGTATATATTTTATTTCTTTAGGAAAACCCTAAAAACCGAGTGAAAAAATTCTTACGGCCTTTTGAAAACTAAAATTGAATCTGCCAAAGCCAAATGTGTCTATTACACAGTTATGACTTGTGACTTTTAGAAATCAGCCAGTCTGACATCAGAGAGGCCGTATAATTTTTTTATTCTAGGAAAACCCTAAATCTGAGTGAAAAATTCTTACGGCTTTTTGAAACTCAAACTTGGAGTCTGTCCAAGCCAATATGTTACATTTACACCGTTACTACTTTGACTTTCAGAAATCAGCCCGATCTGGACATCATAGTAGGCCGTATAATTTTTATTTCTTCTAGGAAACCCTAAACCGATGTGAAAATTCTTACGGCTTTTGAAAACTCAAAATTGGAATCCTGCCAAAGCCAATATGTTACATTTACCACCGTTATGACTTTTGACTTTCAGAAATCAGCCCGATCTGACATCATAGAGGCCGTATTAATTTATTTTCTTCTTGGAAAACCCTAAAACCGAAGTGAAAAATTCTTACGGCTTTTTGAAACTCAAAATTGGAATCTGCCAAGCCAATATGTTACATTTACACCGTTATGACTTTTGACTTTCAGAAATCAGCCCGGTCTGACAATCAAGAGGCCGTATAATTTTTTTTCTTCTAGGAAAACCCTAAACGAGTGAAAATTCTACGCCTTTTTGAAAACTAAAAATTTGAATCTGCCAAAGCCAAAATGTTTCATTTACACCGTTATGACTTTTGACTTTCAGCTGACATCAGAGAGGCCGTATAATTTTTTTTCTTCTAGGAAAACCCTAAAACCGAGTGAAAAATTCTTACGGCTTTTTGAAAACTCAAAATTGGAATCTGCCAAAGCCAATATGTTACATTTACACCGTTATGACTTTTGACTTTCAGAAATCAGCCCGGGCTGACATCAGAGAGGCCGTATAATTTTTTTCTTCTAGGAAAACCCTAAAACCGAGTGAAAAATTCTTACGGCTTTTTGAAAACTCAAAATTGGAATCTGCCAAAGCCAATATGTTACATTTACACCGTTATGACTTTGACTTTCAGAAATCAGCCCGGGCTGACATCAGAGAGGCCGTATAATTTTTTTTCTTCTAGGAAAACCCTAAAACCGAGTGAAAAATTCTTACGGCTTTTTGAAAACTCAAAATTGGAATCTGCCAAAGCCAATATGTTACATTTACACCGTTATGACTTTTGACTTTCAGAAATCAGCCCCGGTCTGACATCATAGAGCCGTTAATTTTTTTTCTTCTAGGAAAACCCTAAAACCGAGTGAAAAAATTCTTACGGCTTTTTGAAAACTCAAAATTGGAATCTGTCAAAGCCAATATGTTACAATTTACATCCGTTATGACTTTTGACTTTCAGAAATCGCCCGCTCTGACATCATAGAGGCCTTATAATTTTATTTTCTTCTAGGAAAACCCTAAAAAAACGAGTGAAAAATTGCTTACGGCTTTTTGAAAACTCAAAATTGGAATCTGCCAAAGCCAATATGTTACATTTATCACCGTTATGACTTTTGACTTTCAGAAATAAGCCGAGTCTGACATTCCTAGAGGCCGTATATTTTTTTCTTCTGGAAAACCCTAAAACCTGAGTGAAAAATTCTTAGGCTTTTTGAAAACTCAAAATTGAATCTTGCCAAAGCCAATATGTTACATTTACACTCGTTATGACTTTGAACTTTCAGAAATCAGCCCGGTCTGAATCATAGACGAAGTATAATTTTTTTTCTTTTCGGAAAACCCTAAACCAAGTGAAAAATTCATACGGCATTTTGAACACTCAAATTGGAATCTGCCAAAGCCAATATGTTACATTTACACCGTTATGACTTCTGACTTTCAGAAATCAGCCCGGGCTGACATCAGAGAGACCGTATAATTGTTTTTCTTCTAGGAAAAACCTAAAACCGAGTGAAAAATTTTGACGCATTTTTGAAAACTCAAATTGGAATCTGCCAAGGCCAAAATGTTTCTATTTACACCGTTATGATTTTGACTTTCAGAAATCAGCCGGGCTGACATCAGAGAGGCCGTATATTTTTTTTTTTTTAGGAAAACCTAAAACCGAGTGAAAATTCTTACGGCTTTTTGAAAACTCAAAATTTGATTCTGCCAATATGTTAAATTTACACCGTTATGACATTTGACTTTCAGAAGTCTGCCCGGGCTGACATCAGAGAGGCCGTATAATTTTTTTTCTTCTAGGAAATCCTAAAACCGAGTGAAAAATTCTTACGGCTTTTGAAAACTCAAAATTAGAATCTGTCAAAGCCAATATGTTACATTTACACCGTTATGACTTTTGACTTTCAGAAATCAGCCCGATCTGATATCATAAAGGCCGTATAATTTTATTTCTTCTAGGAAAAAACCTAAATCGAGTGAAAAATTCTTACGGCTTTTTGAAAACTCAAAATTGGAATCTGCCCCAATATGTTACATATACACCGTTATGACTTTCAACTTTCAGAAATCAGCCCGGGCTAACATCAGAGAAGCCGTATAATTTTTTTTCATCTAGGAAACCCTAAAAACCGAGTGAAAAATTCTTACGCCTTTTTGAAAACTAAAATTTGAATCTGCCAAAGCCAAAATGTTCTATTTACACCATTATGACTTTTGGAAATATGCCCAGGCTGACATCCGAGAGGCCGTATAATTTTATTTCTTCTAGGAAAACCCTAAAACCGAGTAAAAAATTCTTAGGCTTTTTAAAAACGCAAAATTGGAATCCGCCAATGCCAATATGTTACATTTACACCGTTATGACTTTTGACTTTCAGAAATCAGCCCGATCTGACATCATAGAGGCCGTATAATTTTATTTCTTCTAGGAAAACACTAAAATCGAGTGAATAATTCTTACGGCTTTTTGAAAACTCAAAATTGGAATCTGCTAAAGCCAATATGTTACATTTACACCGTTATGACTTTTTACTTTCAGAAATCAGCCCGGGCTGAAATCAGAGAGGCCGTATAATTTTTTTTCTTCTAGGAAACCATAAAACCGAGTGAAAAATTCTTACGCCTTTTTGAAAACTAAAAAATTGGAATCTGCCAAAGCCAAAATGTTCTATTTACACCGTTATGAATTTTGACTTTTGGAAATCAGCCGAGGCTGACATCAGAGAGGCCGTATAATTTTATTTCTTCTAGGAAAACCCTAAAACCGAGTGAAAAATTCTTACGGCTTTTTGAAAACTCAAAATTGGAATCTGCCAAAGCCAATATGTTACATTTACACCGTTATGACTTTTGACTTTCAGAAATCAGCCCGGACTGACATCAGAGAGGCCGTATAATTTTTTTCTTCTAGAAAAACCCTAAAACCGTGTGAAAAATTATTACGCCTTTTTGAAAACTAAAAATTTGAATCTGCCAAAGCCAAAATGTTCTATTTACATCTTTATGACTTTTGAGTTTAGAAATCAGCCCAGCCTGACATCAGAGAGGCAGTATAATTTTTTTATTATAGGAAAACCCTAAAACTGAGTGAAAAATTCTTACGGCTTTTTGAAAACTCAAAATTTGATTCTGCCAATGCCAATATGTTACATTACACCGTTACGACTTTTGACTTTCACAAATCATTCCGGGCTGATATCAATGAGGTCGTATAATTTTTTTTCTTCTGGGAAAACCCTAAAACCGAGTGAAAAATTCTTACGGCTTTTTAAAAACTCAAAATTGGAATCCGCCAATGCCAATATGTTACATTTACACCGTTATGACTTTTGACTTTCAGAAATCAGCCCGATCTGACATCATAGAGGCCGTATAATTTTATTTCTTCTAGGAAAACCCTAAAACCAAGTGAAAAATTCTTACGGCTTTTTGAAAACTCAAAATTGGAAACTGCCAAAGCCAATATGTTACATTTACACCGTTATGACTTTTGACTTTCAGAAATTAGCCCGGGCTGAAATCAGAGAGGCCGTATAATTTTTTTTCTTCTAGGAAACCATAAAACCGAGAGACAAATTCTTACGCCTTTCTGAAAACTAAAAATTGGAATCTGCCAAAGCCAAAATGTTCTATTTACACCGTTATGACTTTTGACTTTTGGAAATCAGCCCAAGCTGACATCAGAGAGGCCGTATAATTTTATTTCTTCTAGGAAAACCCTAAAACCGAGTGAAAAATTCTTACGGCTTTTTGAAAACTCAAAATTGGAATCTGCCAAATCCAATATGTTACATTTTCACCGTTATGACTTTTGACTTTAAGAAATCAGCCCGGACTGACATCAGAGAGGCCGTATAATTTTTTTTCTTCTAGAAAAACCCTAAAACCGTGTGAAAAATTATTACGCCTTTTTGAAAACTAAAAATTTGAATCTACGAAAGCCAAAATGTTCTATTTACATCTTTATGACTTTTGAGTTTTAGAAATCAGCCCAGGCTGACATCAGAGAGGCCGTATAAATTTTTTTATTATAGGAAAACCCTAAAACTGAGTGAAAAATTCTTACGGCTTTTTGAAAACTCAAAATTTGATTCTGCCAAAGCCAATATGTTACATTACACCGTTACGACTTTTGACTTTCACAAATCAGTCCGGGCAGATATCAAAGAGGTCGTTTAATTTTTTTTCTTCTAGGAAAACCCTAAAATCGAGTGAAAAATTCTTACAGTTTTTGAAAACTCAAAATTGGAATCCGCCAAAGCCAATATGTTACATTTTCACCGTTATGACTGTTGGCTTTCAGAAATTAGCCCGAGCTGAGATCATAGAGGCCCTATAATTTTTTTCTTCTTGGAAAACCCTAAAACCTAACGAAAAATTCTTACGCCTTTTTGAAAGTCAAAATTGGAATCTGCCAAAGCCAATATGTTACATTTACAACGATATGACTTTTGACTTTTAGAAATCAGCCCGGTCTGACATCATAGAGGCCGTATAATTTTTTTTCTTATAGGAAAACCCTAAAACCGAGTGAAAAATTCTTACGGCTTTTTGAAAACTCAAAATTGGAATTTGTCAAAGTCAATATGTTACATTTACACCGTATGAATTTTGACTTTCAGAAATCAGCCAGATCTGACATCAAAGAGGCCGTATAATTTTATTTCTTCTAGGAAAACCCTAAAACCGAGTGAAAAATTCTTACGGCTTTTCGAAAACTCAAAATTGGAATCTGTAAAAGCCAATATGTTATATTTACACCGTTTTGACTTTTGACTATCAGAAATCAGCCCGGGCTGACATCCTAGAGGCCGTATAATTTTTTTCCTTCTACGAAAACCCTAAAACCGAGTGAAAAATTCTTACGGCTTTTTAAAAACTCAAAATTGGAATCTGTCAAAGCCAATATGTTACATTTACATCATTATGACTTTTGACTTTCAGAAATCAGCCCGGTCCTACATCATAGAGGTCGTGTAATTTTTTTCCTTCTAGGAAAACTCTAAAACCGAGTGAAAAATTCTTACGGCTTTTTGAAAACTCAAATTGGAATCTGTCAAAGCCAATATGTTACATTTACACCGTTATGACTTTTGATTTTCAGAAATCTGCCCGATCTGACATCATAGAGGCCGTATAATTTTATTTCTTCTAGGAAAACCCTAAAACCGAGTGAAAAATTCTTACGGCTTTTTGAAAATTCAAAATTGGAATCTGCCAAAGCAAATATGTTACATTTACACCGTTATTGCTTTTGACTTTCAGAAATCAGACAGGGCTGACATCAGAGAGGCCGTATAATTTTTTTTCTTCTAGGAAAACCCTAAAACCGAGTGAAAAATTCTTATGCTTTTTGAATACTAAAAAATTTTAATCTGCCAAAGCCAAAATGTTCTATTTACACCATTATGACTTTTGGAAATATGCCCAGGCTGACATCCGAGAGGCCGTGTAATTTTATTTCTTCTAGGAAAACCCTAAAACCGAGTGAAAAATTCTTACGGCTTTTTGAAAACTTAAAATTGGAATCTGCCAAAGCCAATATGTTACATACCGTTATGACTTTTGACTTTCAGAAATCAGCCCGGGCTGATATCAGAGAGGCCGTACAATTTTTTTTCTTCTAGAAAAACCCTAAAACCGAGTGAAAAATTCTTACGGCTTTTTGAGAACTCAAAATTGGAATCTGTCAAAGCCAATATGTTACATTTACACCGTTATGACTTTTGACTTTCAGAAATCAGCCCTATCTGACATCATAGATGCCGTATAATTTTATTTTTTCTAGGAAAACCCTAAAACCGAGTGAAAAATTCTTACGTCTTTTCGAAAACTCAAAATTGGAATCTGCCAATGCCAATATGTTACATTTACACCGTTATGACTTTTGACTTTCAGAAATCAGCCCGGGATGACATCATAGAGGCCGTATAATTTTTTTTCTTCTTCGAAAACCCTAAACAGAGTGAAAAATTCTTACGGCGATGCTACAACAATGCCAACAATATATCATGTTATCATAGGCATTAAAATCAAATTCTACAAAAATATAACATTTTTCAACATTCTGGCATTGGCGATCGATCGCTACCTCGCACCGATCGATCGCTATACTGTTCTGCCCCCTCGCGATCGATCGCCACTCCCTCGCGATCGATCGCCAAAATGTTCTGTTGCTCGCGATCGATCGCCACATTTCACCGATCGATCGCTACATGTATAAACCGCCTTATATTTTGCCCTGTATCGGCGATCGATCGCCACAAAGCTTGCGATCGATCGCCGATGTCCAGAAAGTTCAGAACATGGCGATTTTGAGCTTATCTTCCTAGCTCTTCTCCTACAACTCGAATTTCAACATGTAAATAAGTTTCATGCATTCCCCAAGACCATAACAACATGTTTTCCCCATCTTACAATCCAATTACTAGCATATGAACATGTTATGATTCTTCACATGAACATCTTATATCCCACTTCACATATATCAACTTCAATGATAATATTTAAGTGTAAAACTATGAATTACTTACCAAGATGGTACAATTTCACTTCATACACCTTCCTAGCTCAATTCACAAGTGAATCCCAAGCTCAAGCCAACAAGAACTTGAAAGAAATGGAGAGGAGCTTGTGTAGTGTTTTAGTAGGTGTAAAATGAGAACTATGTGATTCTCCTCCCTAAATCACCTTGATATAAGGTCATTAGTTCCCTAAATCATTTGTTATCATATCATTTGAAATTAATGGCATGTTCAATAACATGTACATGAAATGAAATCCAAATTCAAATGCAACTCAAATACACATGCCAATGCACCTTCAAATGCATACAATTATATTCCAAGTTCATATCCCACTACACAATTCATATCTTTGTTCACAACTCACATATCTCCTATGTTTCTTGTTCATGTTACCTCATAATCATTCATTCTTTTATTACCTCAATCATCACTCGGTTCTACCCAAACTTGAGTCCACATCGTACCGTAATTATTCCAAATTACGCCATAATCATGTGACACGTAGAACAAAATAAATCGAGGCATTACAATTCTCCCCTACTCAATGAATTTCGTCCTCGAAATTGCATATACAACATAATACATGCATATGAGATATACAACATAAGAAACATGTATAAATAACATATCAACATACCAGAAAACAAATCCGGATACCGTTGCATCATATGCTGCTCCGTCTCCCACGTTGCCTCTTCGACACCCCTTCTGTCCCACTATACCTTGACCATAGGAATCACTTTATTACGCAACCTGCGTTCAGCTCGATCCAAGATCATAACTAGTCGTTCCTCATACGACACATATGTATCTAACTGTACATCAGGTAACTGTAATACATGACTCGGATCTGGTTCATATTTCCTCAACAGTGAAACATGAAAAACATCATGAATACTACTCAATGCCGGCGGTAGTGCCAATCGATATGCCAACGTACCAATATGTTGCAATACCTCATACGGACCAACATATCGTGGAGACAATTTTCCACGTTTACCAAACCTTACTACACCTTTAAAAGGTGAGATTTTCAAGAACACACGGTCACCAACTTGAAATTCAAGTGGTCTACGTCGTTTATTGGCATAAGCAGCCTGTCGATCTTGAGCAGCTTTCAGTTTCAATCGAATTAACTTCACTTTCTCTTCCATTTCATGAATCATATCCGGTCCAGTTAAGGAAGACTGATCCACATCATCCCAATACAATGGCGATCTACATCGTCGCCCATATAGAGCCTCAAATGGTGCCATCTGTATACTAGATTGATAACTATTGTTATATGAAAATTCCACTAATGGCAACGACTCTTGCCAAGAGGTATCAAACTCTAATACACAGGCACGCAACATATCTTCAAGTGTCTGTATCGTACGCTCTGTTTGTCCATCTGTCTGAGGATGATATGCTGTACTCAACCGCACTTCAGTTCCCAACGCTGTCTGTAACCCTTCCCAAAAATGAGTAGTAAATCTCGGATCCCTATCCGATAAAATGGAAACTGGAATACCATGTAGTCTCACTACATGTTGAATGTACAACTGTGCCATTCTCAGATAGGTAAATGTCATACAATATTGCACAAAATGAGATACTTTGGTGAGTCGGTCAACGATCACCCAAATAGCATCGCAACCAGAAGACGTCCGTGGTAAATGAGTCACAAAATCCATCGTGATATGTTCCCATTTCCACTAAGGAATTTCCAAACTATGTAATTCACCTCCTGGTCTCTGTCTTTCCGCTTTCACTTGTTGACAGATCAAACACCGTTTCACAAAGCTCAACACATCATGTTTCATACGTTTTCACCAAAATTGGGTACGTAAATCATGATACATTTTCTTTCCGCCAGGATGTATACTGTATCTACTACAATGAGCACGTTGTAGTAGTTCTTGGCGTAATCCCAACACTGCAGGTACTACCCAACAAGTCCTGTATTTCAAACTTCCATCATTTGCAAGTACAAACTGCGATGTTTGTCCTTGACTTATCAATTCTTTCCAATGTTGTACCTCATCATCCGTCATTTGTGCCTTTCTGATTTTGTCAAAAATGTCAGGTTCAACCAACAATGTTGATACCCGTAGTGGCACTGTTTCCACATCAAAATCATAACCCAAAGTACAACAAGAAGTCATCAAGGCAGATAAATGAATCATCTCATCAGCCGTATGATGTACCTTTCGACTCAAGGCATCTGCTGTAAGATTAGCTTTTCCTGGATGATATTCAATCTCACAATCATAATCTTTCAACAGATCCATCCATCTCCTTTGTCTCATATTCAACTCCGCTTGAGTGAATAGAAATTTTAGACTCTTATGATCTGTGTATATGGTAAACGACGTACCATATAAATAATGTCGCCATATTTTCAATGCAAAGACAATGGCAGCTAATTCCAGATCATGCACTGGATATCTCATTTCATGTGGCTTCAACTGTCGTGATGCATAAGCCACTACATGTTTGTCCTGCATCAATACACAACCCAAACCAAGTAATGATGCATCAGTATATAAGGCAAACCTGTCCTGTTCCGATGGAATGATCAAGACTGGAGCTGTAGTCAATCGATGTTTCAATTCCTGAAAACTACGCTCACATGCCTCCGACCATCGAAATGATACTCCTTTCTGTGTCAATTGTGTCAATGGTTTGGCAATTGCTGAAAATCCTTCAACAAACCGTCTATAATACCCAGCCAAACCCAAGAAGCTACGAATCTCTGGCACAGAAGTAGATGCTGACCAATTCAACACTGCTTCCACTTTCTTTGGATCAACTGATATACCTTCTTCTGAAATAACATGTCCCAAAAAGCCGACACTAGTCAACCAAAACTCACACTTACTGAGTTTGGCATACAACTGATGTGTCCGCAACAATTGCAATACCATATGCAAATGTTGAACATGTTCTGCATCACTCTGCGAATAGATTAGTATATCATCGATAAAGACAATGACAAATCGATCAAAGTATTCCTGGAAAACCCGATTCATTAAACTCATAAAAACAGCAGGAGCATTTGTCACTCCAAATGGCATCACCAGAAACTCATAATGTCCATAACGAGTTCTGAATGTTGTCTTCTGTATATCTCCTTCCCTCACACGTATTTGATGATATCCTGACCTCAAATCAATCTTAGAATAAATCCTTGATCCCTGCAACTGATCAAACAAATCATCAATACGAGGAAGAGGATATTTATTCTTTATCGTTACCTTGTTCAATTGTCTATAATCAATACACAATCTCATTGTCCCATCCTTCTTCTTAACAAATAAGACCGGAGCACCCAAGGCGATACACTAGGACGTATGTACCCCTTGTCTAATAAGTCTTGCAATTGAGTTTTCAATTCTTTCAATTCTGTTGGTGCCATCCGATAAGGAGCTCGTGAAATTGCAGAAGTACCAGGTATCAAATCAATACCAAATTCCACTTCTCGACTCGGTGGGAATCCAGGTATCTCATCTGGAAACACATCCGCATATTCTGCAACCACTGGTATCTCCTCCATTTTCCTTTCTCTTTTCTGTTCATTTACATCAAGGGAATAAATCAAATAACCCTCATGTCCACGTTCTAACAAACGCGACATTCGGATTGCTGATATCAGAGGAATCCTTGCCCTCGATCCCTGACCATAGAAATACCATTGATTTCTAGTATCAGACTGAAATCTCACAATCTTCTGACTACAATCCACAACAGATTGATATTTACTCAACACATCAATTCCAAGGATGCAATCAAAATCTGACATGTCTAACACAATCAAATCAGCCTGTAGCCCATACTCAGTCTCAAACTGAATAGCACAATCAGACACACTCTGACAAGTCATCACAGTAGTTCCCATGGGTGTCGAAACATAAAGAGGCATCAACAATGGAGACGAGCATATATGATACTGATCAATAAAAGTTTGTGCAATAAAAGAATGTGATGCACCAGTATCAATCAACAGTAAAGCAGGATAAGTAAACAAAGTACACTTACCCGCTATCACATCATCAGGAGCTGCCTCTGCTTCCTCCCTATTCAGTGCATACACCTGAGCCTGAGGTGGTCCTGTCCTCTGTCCTCCACCAGACTGTGGTACACCCTGTGGTCTCTGCTGCACTGTATTTTCTGACATTGGTCCTCTCCTCTGTTGTCCACCCACTTGAGGACAATCACGGATCACATGTCCTGGCTTTCCACAACGGAAACAAACCACTGTATCAAACTGTGGACAATTTCTTTGATAATGTGGCCCTCCACATTTAAAACATTGTAATCCTCGTCCACTACTACTACTACTTCCTTGAGACTGTCCCTTAGCTTTTCGGTCATCTCCTTTCCGTGGTCCAAAACGTTTCCCACTAAACCTAGATGAAGATGCACCACCTCGTGGCGATTTAAATGGTTCTCCTCTAGGTCTCATACTCTCAGATGTAGGTGGTTGGGCTTGTCCAACATCTTTATATACCCCTACAGCAATCTCAGCCATCTCGGCTCTAGTCAACGCTTCTTCAAATGAGGTAGGGTTATTGGACATGACCCTATCAAACAATTCAGGCCTCAAACCTTTCACAAATTGTCTGATCTTTGCCTTTGTGTTTACTGCAATATGTGGTACATACCGGAGCAAAGAAGAATAATGTACAGCATAGTCCGATATGTCATTGCTCCCTGTCTCAAGTTTGTAAACTCATCCTCTTTCCTCTGCCTTGCAGCAACAGAGAAATAATGCTCCAAGAATTTCGTTCTAAACACATCCCAGTTAAATGTCTGTCCTTGAGCCCTCAACTCAAGCACTGTGGATTTCCACCACATCATAGCTTTCTTGGCTAACTGGAATTCAGCTAAACGTAACCAAGCAGTCTTGGCACATGGTGCTGATACAAATATCTGTTCTACACGTTCCAGCCATTCTTCCGCCAGTTCCCCTGATTCAGTCCCCTCAAACGTGGGTGGTTGATAACTCAGAAACTGCGTTAAAGTCAATTCTCCAGGCAACAGTACCTGTTCCACTGGCCCTTGCTCAATCGGTGGTGGTGGCACAGGCATCATTCTTACACTAGCATTGCCACTCATGGCATCCCCAGCATCCTCATGATACCCTCTGTCTGTCATAGCTGTAGATCAAGGGTTAACAATAACATTCACAAATATATATAACATGTTAGAATAACATCATATTCCAAATCTTAACATGATATTACCATTCTCAACATGTTTTCAAGTGTTTAGGTAACTCCCTAATACACTTCCTCTACCCATGTTCACCCCGTTCTCGAACCACTGCTCTGATACCACTAATGTGGGGTCCTCGTTACTTAATCCATTATGTAACACGTTAACATACATATGTGAGTCTGAATTAAGTAATTACATGCACTGATTAAGAGTTTCTTACTAGTTAAGTTGTTACAAGGTTTACAAAACCCTAACTAACTATACATCACATGTACAAGTAACAACCTACTCCAAGATAACTCCTATGCAGTGGTTCCCCTCGCAGCGGAAATCATGACTCACGCTCCCCACGTCTATGAGATCCTACAGAAACATTCACAAACCGTGAGTATAGATAATAAATATTTCAGTGCGATATCAAATCACAATAGCAATATCAATGATAAAGCACAAATAAATCATCAAATGTGAATGTTCTATATCATGCATCAACAAATGCACCATGTCATGACATATCTCAACAATCATCCTATTATCACGAGCCCCATATGATATGCCTATTCAGCTCAATATGTCAGTGGAACCACATCACATCTTCATATTAGCAGCACATATCATAGTACCATACTCATCTGTGATAATAGCCAGAGCATATACCCAAACCAGGCGTATATCTCTCAAGCCAAAGCATATGTAGTATATCTATCGTGGCAACGATCCCAGCCAAAGCATATACCACACCAGGCATATCTATCAAGGCAATGATCTCACCAAAGCATATACACATATCTATCAAGGCATCCATCCCAATCATATGAAATCCATGTACGTACATGCATATGATACTACCAATCATATGACACAAAGATAACATAAATCATATGATATCAAAACCATAACATCATCATCACATCATATCTATACTCCGTACGTCAACACGTACCTGTACTGCGACACAAACGAGTTAAATTAGGAGTCACTGGCTAAGCGCCTCGTTGTCCCGTCCCCTGAGATGATGCTACAACAATGCTAACAATATATCATGTTATCATAGGCATTAAAATCAAATTCTACAAAAATATAACAATTTTCAACATTCTGGCATTGGCGATCGATCGCTACCTCGCACCGATCGATCGCTATACTGTTCTGCCCCCTCGCGATCGATCGCCACTCCCTCGCGATCGATCGCCAAAATGTTCTGTTGCTCGCGATCGATCGCCACATTTTCACCGATCGATCGCTACATGTATAAACCGCCTTATATTTTGCCCTGTCATCGCCACAAAGCTTGCGATCGATCGCCGATGTCCAGAAAGTTCAGAACATGGCGATTTTGAGCTTATCTTCCTAGCTCTTCTCCTACAACTCGAATTTCAACATGTAAATAAGTTTCATGCATTCCCCAAGACCATAACAACATGTTTTCCCCATCTTACAATCCAATTACTAGCATATGAACATGTTATGATTCTTCACATGAACATCTTATATCCCACTTCACATATATCAACTTCAATGATAATATTTAAGTGTAAAACTATGAATTACTTACCAAGATGGTACAATTTCACTTCATACACCTTCCTAGCTCAATTCACAAGTGAATCCCAAGCTCAAGCCAACAAGAACTTGAAAGAAATGGAGAGGAGCTTGTGTAGTGTTTTAGTAGGTGTAAAATGAGAACTATGTGATTCTCCTCCCTAAATCACCTTGATATAAGGTCATTAGTTCCCTAAATCATTTGTTATCATATCATTTGAAATTAATGGCATGTTCAATAACATGTACATGAAATGAAATCCAAATTCAAATGCAACTCAAATACACATGCCAATGCACCTTCAAATGCATACAATTATATTCCAAGTTCATATCCCACTACACAATTCATATCTTTGTTCACAACTCACATATCTCCTATGTTTCTTGTTCATGTTACCTCATAATCATTCATTCTTTTATTACCTCAATCATCACTCGGTTCTACCCGAACTCGAGTCCACATCGTACCGTAATTATTCCAAATTACGCCATAATCATGTGACACGTAGAACAAAATAAATCGAGACATTACAATTCTCCCATACTCAATGAATTTCGTCCTCGAAATTGCATATACAACATAATACATGCATATGAGATATACAACATAAGAAACATGTATAAATAACATATCAACATACCAGAAAACAAATCCGGATACCGTTGCATCATATGCTGCTTCGTCTCCCACGTTGCCTCTTCGACACCCCTTCTGTCCCACTATACCTTGACCATAGGAATCACTTTATTACGCAACCTGCGTTCAGCTCGATCCAAGATCATAACTGGTCGTTCCTCATACGACACATCTGTATCTAACTGTACATCAGGTAACTGTAATACATGACTCGGATCTGGTTCATATTTCCTCAACAGTGAAACATGAAAACATCATGAATACTAAATGCCGGCGGTAGTGCCAATCGATATGCCAACGTACCAATACGTTGCAATACCTCATACGGACCAACATATCGTGGAGACAATTTTCCACGTTTACCAAACCGTACTACACCTTTAAAAGGTGAGATTTTCAAGAACACACGGTCACCAACTTGAAATTCAAGTGGTCTACGTCGTTTATTGGCATAAGCAGCCTGTCGATCTTGAGCAGCTTTCAGTTTCAATCGAATTAACTTCACTTTCTTTTCCATTTCATGAATCATATCCGGTCCAGTTAAGGAAGACTGATCCACATCAGCCCGTGCTAACATCAGGGAGGCCGTATAATTTTTTTTCTTCTAGAAAAACGCTAAAACCGAGTGAAAAATTCTTACGCCTTTTTGAAAACTAAAAATTTGAATATGCCCCAATATGTTACATTTACACCGTTATGACTTTTGAATTTCAGAAATCAGCCCGGGCTAACATAAGAGAGGCCGTATAATTTTTTTTCTTCTATGAAAACCCTAAAACGAGTGAAAAATCCGTACGCCTTTTTGAAAACAAAAAATTTGAATCTGCCAAAGCCAAAATGTTCTATTTACACCATTATGACTTTTGACTTTTAGAAATCAGCCCAGGCTGACATCAGAGATGCCGTATAATTTTTTTTATTCTAGAGAAAACCTAAAACTGAGTGAAAATTCTTACGGCTTTTTGAAAACTCAAAATTGGATTCTGCCAAAGCTAATATGTTACATTTACACCGTTACAAATTTTGACATTCAGAAATCAGCCCGCGCTGACATCACAGAGTGAAACCCTAAAACCGAGTGAAAAATTCTTACGGCCTTTTGAAACTCAAAATTGGAATCTGTCAAAGCCAATATGTTACATTTACACCGTTATGACTTTTGACTTTCAGAAATCAGCCTGATCTAACATCATAGAGGCCGTATAATTTTATTTCTTCTAGGAAAACCCTAAAACCGAGTGAAAAATTCTTACGGCTTTTTGAAAACTCAAAATTGGAATCTGCCAAAGCCAATATGTTACATTTGCACCGTTATGACTTTTGACTTTCAGAAATCAGCCCGGGCTGACATCAGAGAGGCCGTATAATTTTTTTTCTTCAAGAAAAACCCTAAAACCGAGTGAAAAATTCTTACGCCTTTTTGAAAACTGCCAAAATGTTCTATTTACACCGTTATGCCTTTTGACATTTTGAAATCAGCCCAGACTTGACATCAGAGAGGCCGTATAATTTTTTTTATTCTCGGAAAACTCTAAAACCGATTGAAAAATTCTTACGGCTTTTTGAAAACTCAAAATTGGATTATGCCAAAGCCAATATGTTACATTTACACCGTTACAACTTTTGACTTTCAGAAATCAGCCCGCGCCGACATCAAAGAGGCCGTATAATTTTTTTTCTTCTGGGAAAACCCTAAAACCGAGTGAAAAATTCTTACGGCTTTTTGAAAACTCAAAATTGGAATCCGCCAAAGCCAATATGTTTCATTTTCACCGTTATGACTTTTGACTTTCAGAAATTAGCCCGAGCTGACATCATAGAGGCCGTATAATTTTTTTTCTTCTTGGAAAACCCTAAAATCTAACGAAAAATTCTTACGGCTTTTTGAAAACTCAAAATTGGAATATGTCAAAGACAATATGTTACATTTGCACCGATATGACTTTTGACTTTCAGAAATCAGCCCGGTCTGACATCATAGAGGCCGTATAATTTTATTTCTTCTAGGAAAACCCTAAAACGGAGTGAAAAATTCTTACGGCTTTTTGAAAACTCAAAATTGGAATATGTCAAAGCCAATATGTAACATTTACACCGTTATGACTTTTGACTTTCAGAAATCAGCCTGATCTGACATCTAGAGGCCGTATAATTTTATTTCTTCTAGGAAAACCCTAAAACCGAGTGAAAAATTCTTACGGCTAAACTCAAAATTGGAATCTGCCAAAGCCAATATGTTATATTTACACAGTTATGACTTTTGACTTTCAGAAATCAGCTCGGGCTGACATTAGAGAGGCCGTATATTTTTTTTTCTTCTAGAAAAACCCTAAAACCGAGTTAAAATTTCTTACGCCTTTTTGAAAACTAAAAATTTGAATCTGCCAATGCCAAAATGTTCTGTTTACACCGTTATGACTTTGACTTTTTGAAATCAGCCCAGGCTGAAATCAGAGAAGCCGTATAAGTTTTTTAGTCTAGGAAAACTCTAAAAACGAGTGAAAAATTCTTACGGCTTTTTGAAAACTCAAAGTTGGATTCTGCCCAAGCCATTATATTACATTTACACCGTTACGACTTTTGACTTTCAGAAATCAGCCCGGGCTGACATAAAAGATGCCGTATAATTTTTTTTCTTCTGGGAAAACCCTAAAACCGAGTGAAAAATTCTTACGGCTTTTTGAAAACTCAAAATTGGAATGCGCGAAAGCCAATATTATACATTTTCACCGTTATGACTTTTGACTTTCAGAAATCAGCCCGAGCTGACATCATAGAGGCCGTATAATTTTTTTTCTTGTTGGAAAACCCTAAACCTAACGAAAAATTCTTACGCCTTTTTGAAAACTCAAAATTAAAATCTGCCAAAGCCAATATGTTACTGGTAGCGTTTATCGCGTACGCCCAAATTAACCCTCTCAAGTTAATAACAGTTATAAATGTAGTAGCGTGAGTAGGGATCGATCCCACGAGGAAGGTTATATCTTTGTGTTAACTTATGCAAACTAAAATAAAAAGGGGTTTTTGAAATCAATTGAATAATACTACTACTATGATGCAAAATTAAACTAGATGAATTAACTTATGAGAAAAGAGCGATTCTCGGTTTTCGGTTAACTTTACAATTGGCGTTTACTATCTTGATCATCGATCTTCACATATAATTCAATTCTCTTATGAATATTCATCATGGACATTTAATCCAATATTCAAAGTCCTATCTCACCTTAAGTTTAGTTAAGTAGCCCAGGCTTTCTAGTTTAACCCTTATCAAACAATCAATCAAAATACAAGCGATTAAGATTTAAATCGATGATAGCATATGAACTAGTGACATCGATGAATCTAAACAATATAATCCAAGCGTCTATGTTTAATCTAGTCAATTGCTTACCCTAAGAATTTAACAAACTCACAAACGGAATTTAATTAATCTTAGTTGCTTCGTAAATTAGAGGGATCAAACGATTCCGTATTTGATATCTAATTTAGCGTTAAATTGTATGAAAGATAGCTAGGTGATCAATCCAACAATCATGCATAACAATTATGAAAAATCAAATCAGAAAAACAATTGATACTCAAAGACAATCAACAATCAAAACTTATCTCACAAGAATCGTAAACATCCAATGTATCGTTTTCCTAAACCGAGAATCACCAAAGTATTTAGCTACTCATAACTAGATTAACAACAATCAAAATTAATCTAGAAAACATCAAACTAATAAGAGAAGAAAAAGTTACTAAAAGGAAGCACGATTCCGGAGTGTCGCTTCCGTCTTCGTTCTTCAAGCGTTCTTCACAAAAGTTGAAAGAAAAATTATTCTATAATCTAAAATTATTCTAAAGTATGGAAAAATATGCCTAAGAACTCAATAATCTCGAGTTATGGGGGTTGGTGGCTGATAAAATAGGTTACAATCTTCTAAACATGGTAAAAGACCAAATTTGGTAATTTTCGGACTCTTCGGCGATCGATCGCCTTGAATGTAGCGATCGATCGCTGCATTATTTTTTTCGGAAAAACCCTAGAGGCGATCGATCGCTGGAATGTAGCGATCGATCGCCACCCTCCAGTAGCTTCAGGCGATCGATCGCTGGAATGTAGCGATCGATCGCTGCCTCGTTAATTTTGTTGCCAAACTTTCTGTCCATAGGCGATCGATTGCTCCTTCCAAGCGATCGATCGCCACCTTCAAAATTACGTTTTTGCCCTTTTCTTGATCTACTTTGAGTCCTTGTCAAGTCCATATCTTTTCTTGGTCTTTACACATCATTTTTAGCTCATTTTCTTCGATTGTACCTACAATTACACAAATATACGATTAGGTAGCATACGTATCAAATTATCTATCAAAACCTACCAAATCGTAGACAATTAAGCACTAAAGATGTGTCTATTTCTAGTCACATCAAACTCCCCCATACTTACTCTTTACTCGACCTCGAGTAAACAAATAAAACTACAATATTTTTGGTTGGCTTGTAATGCCCCGAAATTAATTGATGGTAACTTGAACATTAATTATGTTTATACGATGAATTATTATGATGTTTAAGTCATGTTTGGGAAATGAAGAAGTAACATGATTTAAGGATATTAATTTTAATTATGAGGATGATGTGGGTTTAATGAAGTTGATTTCAATTTGTAAATGCTTATCATGTTAATGTATTTTAAATACATCATGTTGATATTGGAGTACAAGTTATAAGTAAGACATAACCCACTTTCATTCTCACCTCACTTTTACCCTCAAACTCCCAATATCACTTTCCCCAAATTTCCTTTCCCTCATTTTCGAAATTAACCCTAAAGGTGGGAAGAAATTCTTGTCAAAGCTTCATCCTTGCATTTCTTGGTAAGATTTAGTGCCTATGATGTTTATATAGCACTTATTGATGTTCATGAAGTGTGTGTTAAGTTTTGGAAGGGTTTTAAAAAGGGTTTGAAATGGGTTTGTTTGGGTTAGTGTGATTCTTGGTGGGATGTTGGATTTTTAATGGTTTTATGATGTGTATTGAAGGTTTTGAGTGTTTTAATGTTTTTAAGTTGTTGGAATAAATGATGGTTGAGGTTGGTGAGGTTTTAAGGTGCAAAAATGGAGTTTTTCGATGTACAGAGGCTGGCGATCGATCGCCCGTTTTTGGCGATCGATCGCGAGCAGGCAGTAGGCTCCAGAAGCCTTCGGCGATCGATCGCCACTTTTGGGCGATCGATCGGTGAGCTTGGCAATCGATCGCGCCAAAAGTGGCGATCGATCGCCGAATGAATAATTTTGTTGATGCGGGCAGTGTGTTCTCGCGATCGATCGGGACGACTTGGCGATCGATCGCGAGACACACAAAAGTGTGTTTTTGGCATTTTTGTGGGAATTTTGAATATTGGACTATGATTGGCTTCTAATATTGAATTGTATGGTTGTGTAGAACCATCCCAAGGACCCACAACTTCGAGACGATAAAGTACTACGACTTCGCCACATTTTGATAAGGTACGTAAGAAACGTACGGGCATCAACGGTAACATATTCCTCAACTATGACTATACATTAAATTGTGTAAGTGTTTATGATGATGATTATGATGTTTATGATGATTATTGATGATGATATTGTGATAAACTAAGATGATGTGATGTTACGATAGCAATTACGATACGGTGATGATGTCTAGAATGAAGATGCTTATAAGATGATAATACATGTTGACTATGCTACTTAGAGTGGTCGAATGTCCGGTGACTATTATGGGCAAGCGAGGAAGGTCTTGCCGCTCATATAACTGAGCGATGGGGTACATCCGCTATGTGTAGCGACGGGTATCATCCGCTGAGCGATGGGGTACATCCGCTATGAGTAGCGATGGGTATCATCCGCTGAATAAGGGATACATCCGCTATCAAGGCGTAGCGATGGGTATCATAAGATGAGTTATGTCGAGCGAGGGGGCCAATTGTGCCGCTGTCATAATAGTACCCGGACAGTCCCATTTCTAATTAACATGGATTGTTGGGAGTTCTCATACGAAGTACGATGTTATTCATTCATGTCTTGAACTAATGATCATATACGTAATTATGACACAGGGACAACCAAGGAAGGATAGTACTATTAAACAGGAAGTATATGTTATCAATTATTCCCATGCATTATTTATATGCCTTTATCTCATGATGTACATGCTCACGATGGGTTGTTCCTGTAGGTACACTTTTGGATCGAGACTAAGGGCCGGGTTGAGATGGTGAGCTGAGGAACATAAGAAGATAGATACAGGATTTTGTTAGCATTAACATTCTTTTTGGGGAATGTAATTAACTAAGCATTGAAGTTTCATTTTGGCCTGTAATTACCTTGAGCTCACATAACAACCAGTACTCTATGAATGTCTCTAATGCATGTTTAGTTCATAATACGTTATTAAACTGATGTTAAGGTAGGTAGACCCTACATTAGTGGTATCAGAGCAGTGGTTAGATAACCCGGGGATGAGTGAAGGGTAGCCTTAGCAGTAGGTTGGCTAGGCGCTTGCTCTTGACATGCTATGTTACACATGAAGTATATGACTGTTATGATAACATGTTATGGTTTCTGACGATGTATATATGAACTGCTTTTGGATTTTGTTGTTAACCCTTGTGTTGCAGTATGGCAGCAAATATCGACATTGGTGATGCTGTAAGTGTGAACGCTAGTGCGGGGCGCACGAATCCCCTACCCCCGCCAGCCCTAGGCGAGGAGCCGTCCGAACAACAGCTATTACCGGGAGAATTGAGTCTGACTCAGTTTCTAGCATATCGGCCCCCGACATTCGAAGGGACTGAGACAGGGGAGCGAGCCGAAGAATGGCTAGAAAGGATAGAACAAATATTTGTGGCAGCCCCGTGTGCAAAGACAGCCTGGATAAGGCTGGCAGAGTTCCAGCTAGCCAAGAAAGCACTGATGTGGTGGAGGACCACCGTGATTGAACAAGAGGCACAAGGTCAAGAAGTAAACTGGAAACTGTTCAGAACAAGATTCCTAGCCCGTTACTTCTCAGCGGCTGCCCGTCAAGCTAAAGAAGATGAGTTTAATAAGTTGAAGCAAGGTACCATGCCGGTGTCAGATTATGCCCTCCACTACTGTTCTCTACTCAGATATGTGCCTCATATCGCTGCCGACACTCAAGCAAAAATGAGGAACTTTATGAAGGGCTTGAGGCCAGAACTCTACGATAGGGTGATTACATATGGCCCCACTTGCTTTGATGATGCACTTAACCGGGCGGAGTTGGCCGAACTAGGGGTTGGTGCATACCCTGATGCTGTACCACCTCCAGCACCCCCTCAGAGATCTACTCCCGACAATTTAAGGCCAAGGGGTGATCGGTTCAAGCCTGGGGGGAACACTTCGGCGTCCAGATTCAGTGGAAGGAGGCCCGATAACCGATGGAAGGGAAACCGTAGGAATGACGCTCCATCAAGAGGAGGACAGTCTCGGGGAGGAGGCAGTGTTGGAGAGGCACAATGCTCTCTTTGTGGACAGCCCCATTTGACGAAGAATTGTGTCGGATGTTATGTTTGCGGCGAGAGAGGCCACTTTGCTCGACAATGTCCCAACAGGGGAAGGCAGCAGAATTCTACTGGGAGGTCGACAGACAGAGCAGCACCACACAGGCCCCCATATGTACCGAGGCAGTTTGGAAGTCAGCCTACGGGGCCACCTCAAGGACAAGTGTATGCATTGACAAGGGAGCAGGCTACAGCGGCTCCGGAGGAGGTCATAGCGGGTACGTGTCTTTTATTTACGCACCCTGCCTTTATATTGATCGACACAGGTGCGTCACACTCCTTTGTGTCGACGAGTTTTGTGGAAAGACACCACTTATGCACTGCTCCGTCGCCCACGCCTCTTGTAGTCTCGACACCCGCCGGAAGAAGTTTGATTGCTGATCAGATTGTCTATGATGGCCTCATTTATTTTGAGGATAACAAGTTAAGGTCGGATTTGATCGTTCTGGGAATGTCAGACTTCGACTGTATATTGGGTATTGACGTTCTGAATAGGTACCAAGCGGTTGTGAACTGCAGACAAAGGACTGTCCGATTCAGATCTGGTGAAGGAGTTCAGTGGACGTTCTATGGAGATGGTTCTCGTTCAAAGATTCCGTTAATATCCGCGGTCAAGATGACACAATTATTGGAACGAGGCCATACAGGATATCTCATTTATGCTATTGATATTTCAGGAAAGAAGGAAGAATTAAAGGTTGAAGATGTGCCCGTAGTGGCGGAATTTCCTGATGTATTTCCTGAAGAGATTCCTGGATTCCCACCGGCGAGAGAGGTCGAATTTGGAATTGAATTACTACCGGGGACGTCAGCCATTTCCCGTGCCCCGTATAGGACCGGAGTTAAAGGAATTAAAAGTTCAGTTGCAAGAACTCCTTGATAAGGGCTACATACGCCCTAGCGTATCGCCCTGGGGTGCACCAGTTTTGTTTGTCAAGAAGAAAGATGGCTCGATGCGTTTGTGCATCGACTACAGACAGCTGAACAAAGCCACAGTAAAGAACAAGTACCCCCTCCCAAGAATCGATGATTTGTTTGACCAGTTACAGGGTACGAGGTTGTACAGTAAGATTGATTTGAGGTCAGGGTACCACCAGATCCGAGTTAGAGAGGATGATGTACAGAAGACAGCTTTCAGAACCAGATATGGGCACTATGAATTCCTAGTCATGCCTTTTGGGGTGACAAATGCCCCGGCTGTTTTCATGAGTTTGATGAACAAGGTGTTCCAGCCATTTTTGGACCAATTCGTCATAGTTTTCATTGACGATATACTCATCTACTCTCGGACTGAAGAAGAACATGTTGAGCACTTGAGGACAGTACTTCAAATCCTTAGGGATCATCAATTATATGCAAAGCTTAGCAAGTGCGAGTTTTGGCTGGACAGTGTGGTGTTCTTGGGTCATGTAATATCCAGCCGTGGGATATCTGTGGATCCCCGCAAGATTGAAGCTGTTTTGGAGTGGGCTGCACCCACTTCTGTGCCCGAGATTCGGAGTTTCCTTGGTTTAGCGGGCTACTACCGACGTTTTGTCGAAGGATTCTCTAAGATCGCTAAGCCGTTGACCCAGCTGACTCAGAAGGGAGTTCCGTTCTATTGGTCCGAAGCTTGTGAGGAGAGCTTCCAAGAGTTGAAACGTCGCTTGACGACGGCGCCAGTATTGATAATCCCTTCTGAGGATAAGAAGTTTGCTTTGTATACGGATGCATCATTGCAAGGTTTGGGTTGTGTGTTGACGCAAGATAAGCATGTGGTGGCTTATGCTTCGAGGCAGCTGAAGCCTCATGAGACCAGATACCCAGTCCATGACCTGGAGCTGGCGGCCATCATTTTCGCCTTGAAGATTTGGCGTCACTATCTTTATGGCACGACGTTTACTATCTTTATAGACCACAAGAGCTTGAAATTCTTATTCACCCAAGCAGAACTGAATATGAGGCAACGAAGATGGATGGACTTACTTAAAGATTATGATTGTGAAATAGAGTACCATCCGGGTAAAGCAAATATGATAGCAGATGCCTTAAGTCGAAAGGTGAAGAGCACCGCTGATGATACTATGAGCTTATCAGCTATGATGGCTTCCTATTGCCATTTAGGCTATGATTTTGATGTGGACACGTCGCCGGTGCGAGTGTCAACCTTATTGGCTGAGCCGGATGTATTTGAAGCAATCAGAAAAGCCCAGAGGTCGGATGATGAAGTTCAGAGATGGACATCAATAGTACTTCGAGGTCAGCCAACAAAGTTTAGAGTGACCGAAGATGATTCTTTAAGATTGGGCAACCGATGGGTGGTCCCAAATGCGCCGGGATTACGTAAAGGAATTTTAGAACGGGCTCACAGTAGCCGGTTCAGTATCCACCCAGGAGGAAGAAAGATGTACAAGGACCTATGTGGTCAATTTTGGTGGAGACGCATGAAGCGTGATGTAATCAGTTTTGTTAAGAGATGTTTAATCTGCCAGCAAGTAAAGGCGGAAAGGCAGAGGCCTGGCGGCGAGCTAAAGAGCTTGGAGGTACCTAAGTGGAAGTGGGAGCATATATCTATGGACTTCGTGACCCACTTGCCAAGGTCAGCCTCTGGATTTGATGCGATCTGGGTGATCGTAGACAGGCTGACAAAGGTGGCCCATTTCATCCCTTACAGTATGACCTTCACATACTTAAAGATGGCCCAACTCTATGTGCGGGATGTGGTAAGGTTGCATGGCATTCCGATTTCGGTAGTGTCTGACAGAGACCCGAGGTTCACTTCTCATTTCTGGGAGGGCCTCCAATCAGCGTTGGGCACAGAGGTAAGACTGAGTACAGCCTATCACCCTCAGACAGACGGTCAGACGGAGCGTACCATACAGACGCTCGAAGACATGCTGAGGGCATGTGTTTTGGAGTTTGACACTCCGTGGCAAGAATCTATACCACTGGTAGAGTTCTCCTACAATAACAGCTATCAGGCGAGCATTCAAATGGCCCCTTTTGAAGCTCTGTACGGACGACGATGTAGATCACCGCTGTATTGGGAGGACTTGACTAGTAAGGCGGTTGGAGGGCCGGATATGATTAGAGATATGGAAGAGAAGATAAAGACGATACGCTTAAAGATGAAAGCGGCCCAAGATAGACAAGCGGCCTATGCCAATAAGCGGCGACGACCGCTAGAATTCCAAGTCGGAGATAAAGTTTTCTTGAAAATCTCACCCTTCAGGGGTGTGGTTCGTTTTGGTATGCGGGGGAAGTTATCTCCGAGATATGTGGGACCGTATGAGATATTACAACGTATCGGTACCTTGGCCTACCGTTTGGCTCTACCACCGTCCTTATCCGGTATTCATGACGTTTTCCACGTTTCCATGTTGAGAAAGTATGAACCCGATCCGTCTCATGTATTGCAGCCTTCGGAGGTTCAGTTGAGTTCGGATGTATCCTATGTTGAACGACCGGTTAGAATCCTTGATCGTGAGGATCGCAGGCTACGAAGTAAGATAATACCAATGGTCAAAGTTCAGTGGGATCGCCGGGGTGTCGAGGAGGCTACGTGGGAGACGGAACGGCATATGGTGCAGCACTACCCGGAACTATTTTCTGGTATGATTTATGTTTAGTTTCTTTTGGGTAAGTGCATGTGATTTCGAGGACGAAATCTTATAAGTAGGGGAGTAATGTAATGCCCCGACATTAATTGATGGTAACTTGAACATTAATTATGTTTATACGATGAATTATTATGATGTTTAAGTCATGTTTGGGAAATGAAGAAGTAACATGATTTAAGGATATTAATTTTAATTATGAGGATGATGTGGGTTTAATGAAGTTGATTTCAATTTGTAAATGCTTATCATGTTAATGTATTTTAAATACATCATGTTGATATTGGAGTACAAGTTATAAGTAAGACATAACCCACTTTCATTCTCACCTCACTTTTACCCTCAAACTCCCAATATCACTTTCCCCAAATTTCCTTTCCCTCATTTTCGAAATTAACCCTAAAGGTGGGAAGAAATTCTTGTCAAAGCTTCATCCTTGCATTTCTTGGTAAGATTTAGTGCCTATGATGTTTATATAGCACTTATTGATGTTCATGAAGTGTGTGTTAAGTTTTGGAAGGGTTTTAAAAAGGGTTTGAAATGGGTTTGTTTGGGTTAGTGTGATTCTTGGTGGGATGTTGGATTTTTAATGGTTTTATGATGTGTATTGAAGGTTTTGAGTGTTTTAATGTTTTTAAGTTGTTGGAATAAATGATGGTTGAGGTTGGTGAGGTTTTAAGGTGCAAAAATGGAGTTTTTCGATGTACAGAGGCTGGCGATCGATCGCCCGTTTTTGGCGATCGATCGCGAGCAGGCAGTAGGCTCCAGAAGCCTTCGGCGATCGATCGCCACTTTTGGGCGATCGATCGGTGAGCTTGGCGATCGATCGCGCCAAAAGTGGCGATCGATCGCCGAATGAATAATTTTGTTGATGCGGGCAGTGTGTTCTCGCGATCGATCGGGACGACTTGGCGATCGATCGCGAGACACACAAAAGTGTGTTTTTGGCATTTTTGTGGGAATTTTGAATATTGGACTATGATTGGCTTCTAATATTGAATTGTATGGTTGTGTAGAACCATCCCAAGGACCCACAACTTCGAGACGATAAAGTACTACGACTTCGCCACATTTTGATAAGGTACGTAAGAAACGTACGGGCATCAACGGTAACATATTCCTCAACTATGACTATACATTAAATTGTGTAAGTGTTTATGATGATGATTATGATGTTTATGATGATTATTGATGATGATATTGTGATAAACTAAGATGATGTGATGTTACGATAGCAATTACGATACGGTGATGATGTCTAGAATGAAGATGCTTATAAGATGATAATACATGTTGACTATGCTACTTAGAGTGGTCGAATGTCCGGTGACTATTATGGGCAAGCGAGGAAGGTCTTGCCGCTCATATAACTGAGCGATGGGGTACATCCGCTGAGCGATGGGGTACATCCGCTGAGCGATGGGGTACATCCGCTATGAGTAGCGATGGGTATCATCCGCTGAATAAGGGATACATCCGCTATCAAGGCGTAGCGATGGGTATCATAAGATGAGTTATGTCGAGCGAGGGGGCCAATTGTGCCGCTGTCATAATAGTACCCGGACAGTCCCATTTCTAATTAACATGGATTGTTGGGAGTTCTCATACGAAGTACGATGTTATTCATTCATGTCTTGAACTAATGATCATATACGTAATTATGACACAGGGACAACCAAGGAAGGATAGTACTATTAAACAGGAAGTATATGTTATCAATTATTCCCATGCATTATTTATATGCCTTTATCTCATGATGTACATGCTCACGATGGGTTGTTCCTGTAGGTACACTTTTGGATCGAGACTAAGGGCCGGGTTGAGATGGTGAGCTGAGGAACATAAGAAGATAGATACAGGATTTTGTTAGCATTAACATTCTTTTTGGGGAATGTAATTAACTAAGCATTGAAGTTTCATTTTGGCCTGTAATTACCTTGAGCTCACATAACAACCAGTACTCTATGAATGTCTCTAATGCATGTTTAGTTCATAATACGTTATTAAACTGATGTTAAGGTAGGTAGACCCTACATGGCTCATAGGTTCATAACAAAGCAACTTGCCCTCACTTTAATGCCTCAACAATTTTAACATGCATAATAATGAATGGCGGTGGAAAGTTAACAGTGGAACAAGTTCAATCCCTAAACATTTCGTACCCAACGAAGTAGTGAACGTGTGTGTGTGTGGTCATAAACTAGTGTTGTATACAAGTTATAGATCCAAAAGATGCAAATCCACAATAGTTCAAGTCATACACTAACACAAGTATAAGCTCACTTGCATACGCTTCTCCACTATCTTAGCCACTTTGCAAACACAAATCAAGTAGGTCTTTATTAGCTTGTAGCTTGGCCTAGGTATTGGCTTATGAAAGAAAGGGTAAGGATCTTCAAACAAGAGAGTATGATGAAATGCACATTAAAACTTCTCTTCTTGTATGAATTTTTCAAACCTTGTTCATTTTTTTCAAGGTTTATTTCAACATTTTTCTTCTTTTGTGCCTTGGCTCCCCTTGGAGTCATATTTTTATCTATTTTCTCAAGGCATTCCTTTTTCTTTCATGCATTCCATTCTTTTGACAATTAAGCTCACAAATGTACTTCAATGATTCCCAAGTGCATTTGGATGAAATACATCATACTCCCTTAAAAGGTATGGATTGAAATCACATTTAGGCTAAAAGGGTAGGATGATAAGCTAGTCAAGGAATGTTGAATGGGGGTCTTTAGTATGCTTAGCATACTCCCATTCTTTAACATTAAGGCTCAAAAAGGGCACTAGAGATTGATTTTGTTTACATGGTAGGCTTGAAAGGCTCAAACGCATCAAAGATTGCCTATATCACTTTCATGTTTGCAAGTAGTCTAGACATACGCCTCAAAGAGCATGTAGTTAAGTTCTAGCATGTATTAGAGACTTCTTAAGACTATTACAAAGTTCACACAATCTTCACTAAGTTATGCATACTTCACAAGTCATGACACTAATGTGCTCAAAATATTCACTACTAAGTTAAAGTAAACTTTGCGTTAGAGTTCAAAGTGTTCCAAGGTTAACAATTCACCTATGTTCAAAAGCATGCATGCCATCAATTAGGTTTCATCATGGGCTAGTGATTCTAAGCATGTATTCATTACTAGCTATGAGCTCAAAATTTTAAATTTTTCGATTTTTTTTTGTATTTTTGAAATAGGAAAAACAATAACACACTACTAATCCCTCCCCCATACTTAAATCTTACATTGTCCCCAATGTAAGGCCAAAATACAAGAAAAGAGAAAAGGCTAACTACTAAAACAATAAAAAATTAAAAGGGAGTAAAGAAACTAACTCCCCTTGGGTTGCCTCCCAAGCAGCGCCTCTGTTTAACGTCGGTGGCCCGACACCAGTTCATTGATCACGTGATGCTTGGTGGATCTTCAAGATCCATTTCTCCTTCTTTGGCGGCATGGAAACCTTCATAGTATGGTTTCAGTCTATGTCCGTTCACCTTGAATGTTTTATCTTTTGCTAGGCTTTGGACTTCAACTGTACCATGTGGAAAAACAGCAGTTACTATAAAAGGTCCAACCCATCGAGAACGTAGTTTACCTGGAAAGAGACGAAGGCGGGAAAGGTAGAGGAGGACTTTTTGACCAACGACAAATTCCTTCCTCGAGATTATCTTGTCATGAAATGTCTTCGTTTTTTCTTTGTAAAGCTTGGCACTTTCATACGCATCATTGCGGATCTCTTCTAATTCTTGCAATTGCAGCTTTCTATGTTCCCCGCTCTTGTCCATAGCCATGTTTAAGTGTTTGATGGCCCAAAATGCTCGATGCTCCAACTCTACAGGCAAATGACAGGGTTTACCAAAGATTAGTCTATAAGGAGACATACCTATTGGCGTTTTGTATGCCGTTCGATAAGCCCATAGTGCATCGTCTAGTCTCAAGCTCCAATCCTTTCTAGTGGGATTCACAGTCTTTTGATTTCTCGATTTGAAACTTCAGCTTGTCCATTTGTTTGCGGATGGTAGGCGGTGGACACCTTGTGTGTCACATGGTACTTCTTTAATAGACTCCCTACCGTCCTATTGCAAAAATGGGCGCCTCGATCACTTATGATTGCTCTTGGAGTCCCAAACCTAGAGAAAATGTTATGCTTTATAAAACCTGCAACCACTTTCGAATCATCAGTACGGGTGGCTAAAGCTTCCACCTATTTCGACACATAATCCACAGCAAGTAAAATGTAAATGTGAGACCCCGAGATCTCAAGATACTAATAGGTGCGATTAAGAGAACTAAAACATTCATAAGAATAAATCAGAGTAATGAGTCATGTTGATTATCCTGAGCTTAAGGGATACAGTACCAAAAGTTTCAAAAAGGAATTTCGCAAATTCCTACAAAAGGTGCTACATTATAGTCTTAGTCTACCACATGTAGAAGCTATATAAAATTTTCTCAACAATGCAGCTAATCCTGTAGTTCTCCTTACAGCTCAGCTTCTCAACCCCGACCCCGGTTCTCGTCATCAAAAGCACCTACAAAGACAACCCCCAATACATGAGCATAACACAATTCATATTCAACATAATATGAAAATAAGCGTAAATGCACAAACACAAGATACAAATCACTTCCTGTATTCCCATCGCATTTACAATGCCCATCGGTTGTCCCTGTACCATAATTCATTATATAAATCACATTATATGAATGTATGGTTTCACAAATGAATGTCATGACATTTCCTCATTTTCTTTAGTCAGTCATCATCAGTTATTTTAATGCTTCTTCGCTTTCATAATCTCACAATAAGCGGTATCTCATCCTCGCTTCTTCATAGTAGCGGTATCTCATCCTCGCTCAATATGGTATAAACCCGCTTCCATGTGCAAGCGAGCCTCCCCCCTCCCGCTCAACATTTTTAGCGGTAAAGCGTAAGCATTAATCCCTTAACTGTGATCACCCTGACTAGTGGAATACATCTCTTTATCCCACATCACAATATGCAACAACAATGCATAATATGCAACAACAATGCATAATAACATGTATCAACTCATAATGCATCACATTGCATTTCATCACGTGTCACACAGACAAACATAAATACATGTTACCGTTGGGATGCCCGTACGTCGCTTACGTACCTTTCCAAAAAGTAGTGTGTGGTGGGACTCTATCCCCTGCGTTGTGTAGCCGTCTGTGAAGGCTCTACACCAGTGTACAACACAATATTAGATGTCTCATTACAATCCAATATCAAAATTTAACAAAATATAACAATTTATATTTTTTTCAACATTCTGGGCCTCTCGATCGATCGGCCCCTCTTCCCGATCGATCGAGAAGACGCTTAAAATCAAAATCAAGATTCTGCCTCGCTCGATCGATCGAGATGAAGTGTCGATCGATCGAGATGCTCTGTTCGAGAAATACCAACCCAGAATTTTCGAACACCTATATTTACACCCTTCGATCTAGCATAAAACATACACCAAATGTTTAAACACTCATGCTAGCAAATAGAACACATTCCCCTGAGTGTATTCATACCAAAATTGTACCCCAACCACAAACCCTCATGCATTAAAATCACCCATGAACATCAGTACTCATCAACATTTTCTGAAAACAGGGCATTGTTTTCCTGCCCAGATTTTTGAGTACATACTTTCAAGCAATGAAATCTACCACATAAGTCATGCAATTTGCTCGAATAAAAATGTCAAGGGTTTCACCAAACTACCATGCATATTTTCACATCGAAGGTTCACTCAAAAACCCTTCTAACATGCATAATACCACCACTTCAATATCACTCCCAGATCACATATTTCCAGAAAAACAGGGAAAAACATCTACCCAGATTTTCGAACACCCTACTTTACATGCATAAATCTCCCACATAAAACATGTAATGTGCTCAAGGAAAAATACTGGAAGCTTCATAAAAACACCATAAATGAACATGAATCGAAGGTTTAACAAAACCTAAACTAACATGCCATTTTTCACACTAAACAAAGTATGAACTCAACAACCTATTTTACAAACCCAGAAATGGTTTCTCACCCCTTTTTGGCTCCGATTTTTGCAAGCTTCCAGGTAACAAAAATGGTTGAACTCCTTCTTTTCTCTCTTATCAGGTGTTGGACGATTTTGGTGTGGAAGGAGGAGTGATTTCAGACTTGGTGAGGTGGAGTGGGAGATGGGGAAAAAGGTATGGGCAAGCTGCAGCTGGCAGCAGGGTATGGGTCAAGGGGGGTGGTTTGTGGTGGGTTTATGTGATGTGTTATGTTTTGGTCCCGGTATTTCGCACGATGTATTAAAATATCCTCACATGATATTTTATAGTATTTTCTCAATAAAATACTTCAATTCCCATTTAAAATATACTTTACCAAAACGATTAACACACACCCCAATTAAACATGCCACAACCCCAAAATCCCAATATATAACACATGTACCCTCTCATGCATCTCCCAACATTATTAATTCAACACAAGAATTAATATCATAATTTTCACAACAATGATTAATGTTTAAATAACACTTAATCATTTCGGGGATATCACAATACTCCCCTACTTATAGGATTTCGCCCTCGAAATCAGCATGCACTTACCCAATGTAAATAAAACAATACATAAACGCATACCAGAAAACAGCTCTGGGTAGTGCTGCACCATGTGTCGCTCCGTCTCCCACGTGGCCTCCTCGACACCCCTACGATCCCACTGAACTTTAACCATAGGTATAACTTTGTTTCTCAGTCTGCGATCTGCCCTATCCAAAATCCTGATAGGCCGCTCCACATAGGAAACATCGGACTCAATCTGAACCTCAGAAGGCTGTAATACATGTGAAGGGTCGGCTCATACTTCCTCAGCATAGACACATGGAATACATCGTGTATACCAGACAGAGAAGGCGGTAAAGCCAAACGGTACGCCAGAGTACCAACACGCTGTAAGATCTCATACGGCCCCACGTATCTAGGAGACAACTTCCCCCGCATACCAAACCGTACCACACCCCTGAAGGGTGAGATCTTCAGAAAAACTCTGTCGCCCAACTGAAACTCCAACGGTCTCCGCCGCCGATTGGCATATGCTGCCTGTCTATCCTGAGCTGCCTTCATCTTTCGTCTGATAACCTTAACTTTCTCTTCCATTTCTTGAACCAACTCTGGTCCTCCAACCGACTTACGGTCCAAGTCATCCCAACACAAGGGTGACCTACAACGCCTACCATAGAGGGCCTCGAAAGGAGCCATCTGTATACTTGCCTGGTAGCTGTTGTTGTAAGAGAACTCTACCAAGGCTATCAAGTCCTGCCATGATATGTCGAACTCTAACACACAAGCTCTCAACATATCCTCGAGCGTCTGTATCGTACGCTCAGTCTGTCCGTCCGTCTGAGGGTGATAGGCTGTGCTCAGCCTCAACTCCGTACCTAGAGCTTTCTGCAGACCTTCCCAAAAGTGAGATGTGAACCGTGGATCTCGATCAGACACTATCGAAACAGGAATCCCGTGTAGTCTCACTATATCTCTGACATATAACTGTGCCATCCTCAAGTGCGTATATGTCATACAGTAAGGAATGAAATGAGCCACTTTGGTCAATCTGTCCACGACTACCCAGATGGCATCAAAACCCGAAACAGTCCTCGGTAAGTGGGTCACGAAATCCATAGACACGTGCTGCCACTTCCACTCGGGTATCTCCAAACTCCTTAGTTCACCTCCCGGCCTCTGCCTCTCAGCCTTCACCTGCTGACAAATCAAACAGCGCTTGACAAATGAGGTGACATCTTGTTTCATACGCCTCCACCAGAACTGGTTGCGTAGATCCTTATACATCTTCTTCCCGCCTTGGTGAACACTCATCCTGCTGCAATGAGCTCGCTGTAAAATACCCTGGCGCAACTCGGGTGTATCTGGAACCACCCATCTGTCGCCAAGTCTCAAAGAACCGTCCTCAGCCACTCTGAATCTCGATGGCTGATCTGAATGGACCACTGACATCCATCTCTGAATCTCTGCATCGGTCCCCTGAGCCTTCCTGATGTGATCATAAATAACCGGCTCAGCTAGCAAGGTCAAAACCTGTACTGGTGAAGTAGACACATCGTAATCGAATCCCAAATGGCAGTAGGAGCCCAACATAGCCGATAGGTACATGGCATCCTCTGCTGTGCTCCTCACCTTCCGACTCAAAGCGTCGGCTGTCAAGTTTGCTTTCCCGGGATGGTATAGGATTTCACAATCATAATCCTTCAATAGATCCATCCATCTCCTCTGTCTCATGTTCAGCTCAGCCTGTGTAAACAAGAACTTCAGGCTCTTGTGATCAGTGAAGATGGTGAATGAGGTACCGTATAAGTAGTGTCGCCATATCTTCAAGGCGAAAACTATAGCTGCCAACTCCAAATCATGGACTGGATACCTCGTCTCATGTGGCTTCAACTGTCTCGAAGCATAAGCCACCACATGCCTGTCCTGCATCAGTACACACCCTAAGCCCTGTAGCGATGCGTCGGTGTAAAGAACAAATCCTTTGTTCTCCTTGGGAATCACTAGAACTGGTGCAGTAGTCAGTCTGTGCTTCAATTCCCTGAAACTCTGCTCACAAGCCTCTGTCCAACAAAAAGGGACTCCCTTCTGAGTCAGCTGTGTAAGTGGTTTGGCGATCTTTGAAAAACCCTCGACGAAACGTCGATAATAGCCAGCCAACCCAAGAAAACTCCGAATCTCACTGACTGAAGTAGGGGTAGACCAATCCATAACTGCCTCTATCTTCCTCGGGTCTACTGATATCCCTTCTCGTGATATAATATGGCCCAAGAATGCAACACTGCTCAGCCAAAACTCACACTTGCTGAGTTTGGCGTACAACTGATGATCTCTGAGGATCTGGAGCACTATCCTCAGATGATTGGCATGATCCTCCTCACTCCTTGAATAGACGAGGATGTCATCAATGAATACGATCACAAACTGATCGAGGTACTCCTGAAATACTCTGTTCATCAGGCTCATAAAAACTGCAGGTGCATTTGTCACACCGAAAGGCATCACCAAGAACTCATAGTGTCCATATCGAGTTCTAAAAGCCGTCTTTTGAACATCACCAGCTCTAACCCGCACCTGATGATAGCCTGACCTCAAGTCTATCTTCGAGTACACCTCTGTACCCTGAAGCTGGTCGAACAGATCATCAATCCTCGGAAGTGGATATCTGTTCTTCACTGTAGCCTTGTTCAATTGCCTGTAGTCAATGCACAGACGCATTGATCCATCCTTCTTTTTCACGAACAAGACTGGTGCACCCCAAGGCGATACACTAGGACGAATGTATCCCTTGTCAA
The DNA here is from genome assembly GCA_907163345.1 of Haberlea rhodopensis. Taxonomy (NCBI): domain Eukaryota; kingdom Viridiplantae; phylum Streptophyta; class Magnoliopsida; order Lamiales; family Gesneriaceae; genus Haberlea; species Haberlea rhodopensis. The sequence continues at coordinate 148,914 of CAJQUN010000474.1, read as the reverse complement.
GGAGCTCCTGTAACTGTACCTTTAGTTCCCTCAGCTCTGCCGGTGCCATCCTATATGGGGCACGAGAAATGGCTGATGTCCCCGGCAGCAGCTCAATAGCAAACTCAACATCCCTGACAGGCGGAAATCCCGGAATCTCATCTGGGAACACATCAATGAACTCCGCCACAACTGGAATGTCCTCGGCTCTCACTTCCTTTTCCTCAGATACATCCACCGCATAAATGATGTAACCTGTGTGGTCGCGCTCCAATAATCGCGACATCTTAACCGCTGAGATCACTGGAATCCTTGGACGAGAGCCGTCCCCATAAAAAGTCCACTGGAACCCCTGATCAGATAGAAAACGAACAGTCCTCTGCCGACAGTCTACCACAGCTCGGTATCTGCTCAACACATCAATGCCGATAATACAGTCAAAGTCTGCCATCTCTAACTGAATCAGATTAGTCCTCAGATCATTGCCCTCAAAATAAATGAGGCAATCAGACAAAAGCCGATCCGCAATTACATGCTTCCCCGTGGGTGTCGAGACCATGAGAGGCGTGGGTAACAGAGACGAGCACAAGTGGTGTCTCTCCACAAAAGCAACAGATACAAAAGAATGAGAAGCACCTGTATCTACCAAAATAAATGCAGGGTACGTAAATAAATGACACGTACCAGCAATGACCTCCTCTGGGGCTGCCTCAGCCTGCTCCCTAGTCAGTGCATACACCTGACCCTGCGGTGGTCCTACCGCCTGACCTCCCTGCGGTCGAGGCGCAAACTGCTGTCTCGGTGGTGCCCTTCCTGCATCAAATCTTGGCCTATTCGGCCCTGAGTCTGTCTGACTTGCCCGATTGGGGCAGTTCCTAGCTAAGTGGCCCACCTTGCCACAAACATAACAGCCTCGGCAGTCACGTGACAAGTGAAATCCTCCACAGCGGTCACACCTGTCCCCTCCTGCCTTACTCCCCTGTGTAGGTCCTCGATTGCTCTGTTTCTGACTCTGAGATTTCTTCCCGCTAAATCTGGAAGATGATGAGGCTCCACGAGTCTTGAACTGATCTCCTCGTGGTTTCAAACTATCAGCAACAGGCCTCTGTGATGGTACTGAAGGGGGTACAACATCCTTGTATGCTCCCACTGCAATTTCTGCTAACTCTGCCCGTGTCAGGGCGTCATCAAAAGAGCTAGGGTTGTTGGAGATAACCCGGTCAAATAGTTCTGGCCTGAGTCCTTTCAGGAAATGCCTCATCTTTGCATGGCTGCTCACAGCAATATGGGGGACATACCTCAACAGTGAGGAATACTGCAAGGCAAAGTCTGAAACTGACATGTTTCCCTGCTTCAAATTAGTGAATTCGTCCTCCTTGACTTGTCTAGCAGCGGCAGAAAAATACCGGTTAAGAAACCGGGTCCTGAATACAGTCCAGTCTACTACCATGCCCTGAGCTCTCAGCTCCACCACAGTGGTCTTCCACCACATAGAAGGCTTCTTCGCCATCTGAAACTCTCTAACCTCAGCCATGCGGTACGTGCACAGGGCGCAGTCACAAGTATCTGCTCTATCCGTTCTAGCCACTCTTCGGCCCCTTCTCCAGATTCGGTCCCCTCAAACATGGGTGGACGGAAATTCAGAAACTGTGTCAAACTGAGCTCCCCGGGTAATAACATCTGTGCACTGGGCTCTACTCCCACAGCAGGTGGCGGTAAAGGATTCACATGAGCAACACTAGCATTCATACTGCCCATATCCCCTACCTCTTCATTGAGGTTCTCCGGGTTAATAGCCGCCATGCTGCAACACAAGAGTTAACAACAATACCAAAAGCAGTTCATAGTATAAGCCGTTAGATAACAAGAGTATCATATCCAAAAGCATGTTAGTATAATACTTATACAACAATATGCATCACATGCATAACATGCCCAACAATGAATACCTAGCCAACTTGTCTCTAAAGGCTACCCTTCACTCTTCCCTGGTTATCTAACCACTGCTCTGATACCACTAAATGTGAGACCCCGAGATCTCAAGATACTAATAGGTGCGATTAAGAGAACTAAAACATTCATAAGAATAAATTAGAGTAATGAGTCATGTTGATTATCCTGAGCTTAAGGGATACAGTACCAAAAGTTTCAAAAAGGAATTTCGCAAATTCCTACAAAAGGTGCTACATTATAGTCTTAGTCTACCACATGTAGAAGCTATATAAAATTTTCTCAACAATGCAGCTAATCCTGTAGTTCTCCTTACAGCTCAGCTTCTCAACCCCGACCCCGGTTCTCGTCATCAAAAGCACCTACAAAGACAACCCCCAATACATGAGCATAACACAATTCATATTCAACATAATATGAAAATAAGGCGTAAATGCACAAACACAAGATACAAATCACTTCCTGTATTCCCATCGCATTTACAATGCCCATCGGTTGTCCCTGTACCATAATTCATTATATAAATCACATTATATGAATGTATGGTTTCACAAATGAATGTCATGACATTTCCTCATTTTCTTTAGTCAGTCATCATCAGTTATTTTAATGCTTCTTCGCTTTCATAATCTCACAATAAGCGGTATCTCATCCTCGCTTCTTCATACTAGCGGTATCTCATCCTCGCTCAGTATGGTATAAACCCGCTTCCATGTGCAAGCGAGCCTCCCCCCTCCCGCTCCACATTTTTAGCGGTAAAGCGTAAGCATTAATCCCTTAACTGTGATCGCCCTGACTAGTGGAATACATCTCTTTATCCCACATCACAATATGCAACAACAATGCATAATATGCAACAACAATGCATAATAACATGTATCAACTCATAATGCATCACATTGCATTTCATCACGTGTCACACAGACAAACATAAATACATGTTACCGTTGGGATGCTCGTACGTCGCTTACGTACCTTTCCAAAAAGTAGTGTGTGGTGGGACTCTATCCCCTGCGTTGTGTAGCCGTCTGTGAAGGCTCTACACCAGTGTACAACACAATATTAGATGTCTCATTACAATCCAATATCAAAATTTAACAAAATATAACAATTTATATTTTTTTCAACATTCTGGGCCTCTCGATCGATCGGCCCCTCTTCCCGATCGATCGAGAAGACGCTTAAAATCAAAATCAAGATTCTGCCTCGCTCGATCGATCGAGATGAAGTGTCGATCGATCGAGATGCTCTGTTCGAGAAATACCAACCCAGAATTTTCGAACACCTATATTTACACCATTCGATCTAGCATAAAACATACACCAAATGTTTAAACACTCATGCTAGCAAATAGAACACATTCCCCTGAGTGTATTCATACCAAAATTGTACCCCAACCACAAACCCTCATGCATTAAAATCACCCATGAACATCAGTACTCATCCAACATTTTCTGAAAACAGGGTCATTGTTTTCCTGCCCAGATTTTTGAGTACACTTTCAAGCAATGAAATCTACCACATAGGTCATGCAATTTGCTCGAATAAAAATGTCAAGGGTTTCACCAAACTACCATGCATATTTTCACATCGAAGGTTCACTCAAAAACCCTTCTAACATGCATAATACCACCACTTCAATATCACTCCCAGATCACATATTTCCAGAAAAACAGGGAAAAACATCTACCCAGATTTTCGAACACCCTACTTTACATGCATAAATCTCCCACATAAAACATGTAATGTGCTCAAGGAAAAATACTGGAAGCTTCATAAAAACACCATAAATGAACATGAATCGAAGGTTTAACAAAACCTAAACTAACATGCCATTTTTCACACTAAACAAAGTATGAACTCAACAACCTATTTTACAAACCCAGAAATGGTTTCTCACCCCTTTTTGGCTCCGATTTTTGCAAGCTTCCAGGCAACAAAAATGGTTGAACTCCTTCTTTTCTCTCTTATCAGGTGTTGGACGATTTTGGTGTGGAAGGAGGAGTGATTTCAGACTTGGTGAGGTGGAGTGGGAGATGGGGAAAAGGGTATGGGCAAGCTGCAGCTGGCAGCAGGGTATGGGTCAAGGGGGGTGGTTTGTGGTGGGTTTATGTGATGTGTTATGTTTTGGTCCCGGTATTTCGCACGATGTATTAAAATATCCTCACATGATATTTTATAGTATTTTCTCAATAAAATACTTCAATTCCCTTTTAAAATATACTTTACCAAAACGATTAACACACACCCCAATTAAACATGCCACAACCCCAAAATCCCAATATATAACACATGTACCCTCTCATGCATCTCCCAACATTATTAATTCAACACAAGAATTAATATCATAATTTTCACAACAATGATTAATGTTTAAATAACACTTAATCATTTCGGGGATATCACAGTAAATGTGGCCAAAAGATTGTGGAAATGGTCCCATGAAGTCGATGCCCCATACATCAAAGATTTCACAATAAAGTATGGGTTGTTGGGGCATCTCATTTCGTTGAGATATGTTGCCTGTCTTTTGACACTCATGGCACGATTTGCAGAAATTATATGCATCATGAAATAAAGTTGGCCAAAAGAATCCACATTCTAATACCTTGTGTGCCGTTCTTTTGGCTCCAAAGTGGCCACCAACCTCATGGGAATGACAAAAACGGAGTATAGAAGATACCTCATTGTCCGGAATGCAACGCCTGATGACTTGATCCGCACAATGTTTCCATAAGTATGGCTCATCCCAAACATAATACTTGGCGTCGCTTGGAATTTTCCCTCGTTGATTCCTATTCAATCCATTAGGAAAAGTGTTAGTGGCCAAAAAATTAGCAATACCTGCATACCATGGTAAAATGTCGTGTACATCAAATAGTCGTTCATCCGGGAATTCTTCTTTTAGACACGGTGTATCATTCACATTAACCAAACGACTTAGGTGGTCCACCACTTTATTTTCTGCGCCTCGCTTATCTTTGATTTCAACATCAAATTCACTCAACAGTAAGACCCATCTTATTAGTCTTGGCTTTGCCTCCTTCTTCGTCATCAAGTAGCGAAGAGCTGCATGATCAGAATAAACAACAACTTTAGCACCAAGCAAATAAGATCGAAATTTTTCTAAAGAAAACACAATAGCTAATAGCTCCTTTTCAGTAGTGGAATAGTGCCGCTGAGCATCATTCAAGGTCATGGAAGCATAGTAGATGGCATGAGAAATCTTCCCAATCTTTTGGCCCAAAACGGCGCCCACTGCATAGTCGCTTGCATCACACATGATCTCAAATGGCTTACTCCAGTCAGGAGGTTGGATAATGGGTGTGGATGTCAAGGATGTCTTTAAGGTATCAAAGGCGATCTTGCATGCCTCATCAAATTCGAATGCCATATCCTTTTGTAATAATTTGCACAATGGTGATGCTATCTTGGCGAAGTCCTTGATATACCTCCGATAGAAACCTGCATGGCCAAGAAAGGAACGCACATCCCGCACACAAATAGGATAAGGTAGAGACTGAATAATATCAATTTTCACTTTATCTACCTCTATACCCTTTGATGAGACCACATGACCCAAAACAATACCTTGTTCTACCATAAAGTGGCATTTTTCAGAATTTAGCACAAGGTTTGTTTCTATGCAACGCTTTAGGACAAGGGTAAGGTTAGTTAGACAAGCATTGAATGAGTCACCATAAACAGTAAAGTCATCCATGAATACCTCTAATATGTGCTCAGTGAACTCAGAAAATATACTAACCATACACCATTGAAATGTGGCCGGTGCGTTGCAAAGTCCAAAGGGCATGCGCCTATAAGCGAAGGTTCCAAAGGGGCATGTGAACGTGGTCTTTTCTTGATCTTCCGGAGCAATTGCAATCTGGAAATAACCGGAATATCCATCAAGAAAACAGTAATAAGAATGACATGCTAACCTTTCAAGCATTTGATCAATTAAGGGCAATGGAAAATGGTCCTTGCGGGTCACGGTGTTCAAATTGCGGTAGTCAATGCAAACTCTCCACCCATTATGAATGCGGGTGGTCACTAATTCATCGTCTTTGTTCCTCACCACTGTAATGCCAGTCTTCTTTGGAACTACTTGGACAGGGCTGACCCACTGGCTATCAGAAATAGGGTATATCATTCCAACTGCAAGAAGCTTTAAGATTTCCTCTTTCACTACTTCCATCATCGGTGGGTTGAGTTTCCTTTGCGGTTGGCGTGTAGGTTTTGATCCTTCTTCAAGTAGAATTCTATGCATGCATGTCGAGGGGCTTATTCCTTTGATGTCAGCAATGGTCCATCCTATCGCGGTCTTGTGCTCCTCTAGCACTTGAATGAGCTCCTTCTCTTGGCTTTCTCCCAACTTGCTAGAGATTATCACCGGTAATGTGTTTCCTTCTCCAAGGAACACATACTTTAGGTGACTTGGTAATGGCTTCAATGCAATATTGGGTGCCTGCGATACAGAAGGGAGAGGTCTAGAGTTAGGAATAGGCAATGACACACATGAAATGTTACCTTGTATCTCGGGCGTGGTATCCAACGCAGTGATGTTGTGTTCCACTTCATCTCCAAGTGGCAACTCGTCCTCAAAATGATCTAGAGGGGTGGTAAGGGCTATCTCCAAATCGTCTTTACCTGCAGTCTCAAAGATCCTTGGGACAAGTAATCAATAATATCGATAGAGTAAACAGTATCATCATCATCACAAGGATATTTCATGGCATCATGTATATTGAATTTAACGACCTCACCATCAAACTCCATCGTAAGTGTGCCACTATGAACATCTATCTTAGTCTTGGATGTTTTCAGAAGGGTCTCCCTAACAATATAGGACTATTATTGTCCCCCTTTGCCATATCAAGCACATAAAAATCAGCGGGAAATACCAACTCATTTACCTGTACTAAGACATCTTCTAAAATTCCCCTAGGGTATGCATTAGATCTATCTACTAACTGAACAACTACCCTTGTCTCACTTAAAGGTCCTAGATTCAAAGAAGCATAGAGAGAGTATGGCATGACATTTATCGATGCTCCAAGATCTAGCATAGCTTTTTCAAGACGTGTTGTGCCAATTGTGCATGGAATGGTGAACATACCTGGGTCCTTGCACTTGGTAGGGATTTTCCTTTGGATGACTGCTGAGATGTTCTCCCCCAACTCAACTTTGCGGCATCCTTTAAGCCTTTGTTTCCTCTTGGCGGTGCACAACTCCTTTAAGAACTTTGCATAGCGCGGCACTTGCTTTATCGCATCCAACAGTGGAATGTTCACCTCACATCTTCGAAATGTTTCGTATAGGTCCTTGATGCTTTCATTCCTCCTATCTTCCTGATATGCGAGAGGGAAAGGGGGTTCAATCTTATACTCATGGAGTGGAGGAGACTCACCTTTTGGTTCTTCTTCTTGCATGGAATTGTTTTCCGTAGGCTTGATCTCTTTCTCCTCATCTTCTTTCTCGAGTTCTTTCCCACTCCTTAGTTTAATTGCGCTTGCATTCTCCCTTGGATTCACTACTGGTAGTGATGGGAGAGTGTTTGATCTTTGAGAATCAATGTGATTTATTGCTGTTGCCATCTGACCCATTTGAGTAGTCAAGCTTTGGATGCTTGCTCTTGTCTCCTGTTGAAATTTTAGAGATCCATTAGCAAGTTCCTTAACAATATTTTCTAAATACTCACCAGGTGTTGGTGTTGGAATGGCTTGTTGTGGCCTTTGGAATGGTGGTCTATATGGTGGTGGGTGTTGTTGCATCTGTGGCTCATTTTGATTCCCATATCATAAATTTGGATGATCTCGCCATCCTGGGTTGTAAGTGCTAGAATAGGGATCATACTTCCGTTGTGGTTGTCCCGGAAATCCGCCTGCCGCATTTGCTTCCTCAATTGAAGGTTCTTGAAGTGTGGGGCAAGCGTCAGTTGGATGATTCGGTAGTGCACAAATCCCACATACCTTAGCACTTTGTCCAATCCCCATTGCAAGTTGTTTCACGATACCTGTTAAGTCAATCAATTGTTGTTCGAGACTAGAAACATTTACCTCGCCTTGCTTCCTAAGTTTATGGTCCGATCGAGCAGTTCCAAACTGTTGAGAGTTGGCTGCCATGTTCGCAATCAAGTGTCTTGCTTCCGTTGGCGTCTTATCTACAAATGCTCCTCCACTAGCAGCGTCCACCAAATTCCTGTCATTTGGCAAAAGACCCTCATAAAAATATTGAATCAGTAAATGTTCACTTATCTGATGTTGAGGGCAGCTTGCACAAAGCTTTTTGAAGCGCTCCCAATATTCATGCAGTGATTCCTCATGGAGTTGTCTAATGCCGTATATATCTTTGCGGATATTCGTCGCTCTTGATGCAGGAAAGTATTTCTCCAAGAAGGTTCTTTTCAGCTCGTTCCATGTAGTGATGGATCCAGAAGGTAAATAGAAGAGCCAATCTTTAGCCGCGTCCTTCAAAGAGAACGGAAAAGCTCGTAATTTGATTTGTTCCTCGGTTATTCCAGTCGGCTTCATCGTAGTGCACACTACATGGAATTCCATCAAATGCTTATGCGGATCCTCACCTGCAAGGCCATGAAAAGAAGGTAAAAGATGTATTAGGCCAGATTTTAATTCAAAATTTATATTAGTAGCAAGTGTAGGAAATGTTATGCAGAGAGGCTGCTGATCCAAAGTAGGATTCGCTAGCTGTCGCAGGCTTTGATTCTCTGCCATGATGGTTCTTTCCTCTTCTTCTTTCACTTGTCTTCGATTTTCTCTTCTTAGGTGGTATAAAGTCCTTTCTATCTCGGGATCGTATTGATGTTCGTCCTCCTCAAATGAAAAATCGCCTGCGTGCATGAACAAACAGGTAAAAAGCACGGGAAGAAGAATATCAATAAAAGTTAACACAAATTAATAAAATTGCCTTCCCCGGCAACGGCGCCAAAATTTGGTAGCGTTTATCGCGTACGCCCAAATTAACCCTCTCAAGTTAATAACAGTTATAAATGTAGTAGCGTGAGTAGGGATCAATCCCACGAGGAAGGTTATATATTTGTGTTAACTTATGCAAACTAAAATAAAAATGGGTTTTTGAAATCAATTGAATAATACTACTACTATGATGCAAAATTAAACTAGATGAATTAACTTATGAGAAAAGAGCGATTCTCGGTTTTCGGTTAACTTTACAAGTGGCGTTTACTATCTTGATCATCGATCTTCACATACAATTCAATTCTCTTATGAATATTCATCGTGGACATTTAATCCAATAATCAAAGTCCTATCTCACCTTAAGTTTAGTTAAGTAGCCCAAGCGTTCTAGTTTAACCCTTATCAAACAATCAATCAAAATACAAACGATTAAGATTTAAATCGATGATAGCATATGAACTAGTGAGATCGATGAATCTAAACAACATAATCCAAGCGTCTATGTTTAATCTAGTCAATTGCTTACCCTAAGAATTTAACAAACTCACAAACGGAATTTAATTAATCTTAGTTGCTTCGTAAATTAGAGGGATCAAACGATTCCGTATTTGATATCTAATTTAGCGTTAAATTGTATGAAAGATAGGTAGGTGATCAATCCAACAATCATGCATAACAATTATGAAAAATCAAATCAGAAAAACAATTGATACTCAAAGACAATCAACAATCAAAACTTATCTCACAAGAATCGTAAACATCCAATGTATCGTTTTCCTAAACCGAGAATCACCAAAGTATTTAGCTACTCATAACTAGATTAACAACAATCAAAATTAATCTAGAAAACATCAAACTAATAAGAGAAGAAAAAGTTACTAAAAGGAAGCACGATTCCGGAGTGTCGCTTCCGTCTTCGTTCTTCAAGCGTTCTTCACAAAAGTTGAAAGAAAAATTATTCTAAAATCTAAAATTATTCTAAAGTATGGAAAAATATGCCTAAGAACTCAATAATCTCGAGTTATGGGGGTTGGTGGCTGATAAAATAGGTTACAATCTTCTAAACATGGTAAAAGACCAAATTTGGTAATTTTCGGACTCTTCGGCGATCGATCGCCTTGAATGTGGCGATCGATCGCTGCATTATTTTTTTCGGAAAAACCCTAGAGGCGATCGATCGCTGGAATGAAGCGATCGATCGCCACCCTCCAGTAGCTTCAGGCGATCGATCGCTGGAATGTAGCGATCGATCGCTGCCTCGTTAATTTTGTTGCCAAACTTTCTGTCCATAGGCGATCAATTGCTCCTTCCAGGCGATCGATCGCCACCTTCAAAATTACGTTTTTGCCCTTTTCTTGATCAACTTTGAGTCCTTGTCAAGTCCATATCTTTTCTTGGTCTTTACACATCATTTTTAGCTCATTTTCTTCGATTGTACCTACATTTACACCGTTATGACTTTTGAATTTCAGAAAAATCAGCCCGGGCTAACATAAGAGAGGCCGTATAAATTTTTTTCTTCTAGGAAAACCCTAAAACCGAGTGAAAAATTCTTACGCCTTTTTGATAACTAAAAATTTGAATCTGCCAAAGCCAAAATGTTCTATTTACACCATTATGACTTTTGACTTTTAGAAATCATCCCAGGCTAACATCAGAGAGGGCGTATAATTTTTTTTATTCAAGAAAAACTCTAAAATCGAGCGAAAAATTCTTACGGCTTTTTGAAAACTCAAAATTGGATTCTGCCAAACCCAATATGTTACATTTACACCATTACGAATTTTGACTTTAAGAAATCAGCCCGCGCTGACATCACAGAGGCCGTATAATTTTTTTCTTCTGGGAAAACCCTAAACCCGTGTGAAAAATTCTTACGGCTTTTTGAAAACTCAAAATTTGAATCCGTCAAAGCCAATATGTTACATTTTCACCGTTATGACTTTTGACTTTCAGAAATTAGCCCGAGCTGACATCATAGATGCCGTATAATTTTTTTTCTTCTTCGAAAATTCTAAAATCTAACGAAAAATTCTTACGCCTTTTTGAAAACTCAAAATTGGAATCAGCCAAATCCAATATATTACATTTACACCGATATGACTTTTGACTTTCAAAAATCTGCCCGGTCTGACATCATAGAGGCCGTATAATTTTTTTTCTTCTAGAAAACCCTAAAACCGAGTGAAAATTTCTTACGGCTTTTTGAAAACTCTAAATTGGAATATGTCAAAGCCAATATGTTACATTTACACCGTTATGACTTTTGACTTTCAGAAATCGGCCTGATCTACGATCATAGAGGCCGTATAATTTTATTTCTTCTAGGAAAACCCTAAAACCGAGTGAAAAATTCTTACGACTTTTTGAAAGCTCAAAATTGGAATCTGCCAAAGCCAATATGTTACATTTACACCGTTATGACTTTTGACTTTCAGAAATCAGCCCGGGCTGACATCAGAGAGGCCATATAATTTTTTTCTTCAAGAAATACCCTAAAACGAATGAAAAATTCTTACGCCTTTTTGAAAACTAAAAATTTGAATCTGCCAAAGCCAAAATGTTCTATTTACACCGTTATGACTTTTGACTTTTTGAAATCAGCCCAGGCTGACATCAGAGAGGCCGTATAATTTTTTTTATTCTAAGAAAACTCTAAAACCGAGTGAAAAATTCTTACGGCTTTTTGAAAACTCAAATTGGATTCGTGCCAAAGCCAATATGTTACATTTACACCATTAGGACTTTTGACTTTCAGAAATCAGCCCGGGCTAACATCAAAGAGGCCGTATAATTTTTTTCTTCTGGGAAAACCCTAAAACCGAGTGAAAAATTCTTACGGCTTTTTGAAAACTCAAAATTGGAATGCGCGAAAGCCAATATGTTACATTTTCACCGTTATGACTTTTGACTTTCAGAAATCAGCCCGATCTAACATTATAGAGGCCGTATAATTTTATTTCTTCTAGGAAACCCTATAACCGAATGAAAAATTCCTACGGCTTTTTGAAAACTCAAAATTGGAATCTGCCCCAATATGTTATATTTACACCGTTATGACTTTTGACTTTCAGAAATCAGCCCGGGCTAACATCAGAGAGGTCGTATAATTGTTTTTCTACTAGGAAAACCCTAAAACCGAGTGAAAAATTCTTACGCCTTTTTGAAAACTAAAAATTTGAATCTGCCAAAACCAAAATGTTCTATTTACACCATTATGACTTTTGACTTTTAGAAATCAGCCCAGGCTGACATCAGAGAGGCCGTATATTTTTTTTTATTCTAGAAAAACTCGAAAATCGAGTGAAAAATTCTTGCGGCTTTTTGAAAATTCAAAATTGGATTCCGCCAAAGCCAAAATGTTACATTTTGAACGTTATGACTTTTGACTTTCAGAAATTATCCTGGTCAGACATCATAGAGGCCGTATAATTTTTTTCTTCTAGGAAAACCCTAAAACCGAGTGAAAAATTCTAACGGCTTTTTGAAAACTCAAAATTGGAATCTGTCAAAGCAAATATGTTACATTTACACCGTTATGACTTTTGACTTTCAAAAATCAGCCCGATCTAACATCATAGAGGCCGTATAATTTTTTTTCTTCTAGAAAAACCCTAAAATAGAGTGAAAAATTCTTACGGCTTTTTGAAAACTCGAAATTGGAATCTGTCAAAGCAAATATGTTACATTTACACCGTTATGACTTTTGACTTTCAGAAATCAGCCCGATCTGACATCATAGAGGCCGTATAATTTTATTTCATCAAGGAAAACCCTAAAACCGAGAGAAAAATTCTTACAGCTTTTTGAAAACTCAAAATTGGAATATGTCAAAGCCAATATGTTACATTTACACCGTTATGACTTTTGACTTTCAGAAATCAGCCTGATCTGACATCTAGAGGCCGTATAATTTTATCTCTTCTAGGAAAACCCTAAAACCGAGTGAAAAATTCTTACGGCTTTTTGAAAACTCAAAATTGAAATCTCCCAAAGCCAATATGTTACATTTACATCGTTATGACTTTTGACTTTCAGAAATCAGCTCGGGCTGACATCAGAGAGGCCGTATAATTTTTTTTCTTCTACAAAAACCCTAAAACCGAGTGAAAAATTCTTACGCCTTTTTGAAAACTAAAAATTTGAATCTGCCAAAGCCAAAATGTTCTATTTACACCGTTATGACTTTTGACTTTTTGAAATCATCCCAGGCTGACATCAGAGAGGCCGTATAATTTTTTTTATTCTAGGAAAACTCTAAAACCGAGTGAAAAATTCTTACGGCTTTTTGAAAACTCAAATTGGATTCGTGTCAAAGCCAATATGTTACATTTACACCGTTACGACTTTTGTTTTTCAGAAATTAGCCCGGGCTGACATCTAAGAGGCTGTATAATTTTTTTCTTCTGGGAAAACCCAAACCGAGTGAAAAATTCTTACGGCTTTTTGAAAACTCAAAATTGGAATGCGCGAAAGCCAATATGTTACATTTTCACCGTTATGACTTTTCACTTTCAGAAATCAGCCCGAGCTGACATCATAGTGGCCGTATAATTTTTTTTCTTATAGGAAAACCCTAAAACCTAACGAAAAATTCTTACGCCTTTTCGAAAACTCAAAATTAGAATCTGCCAAAGCCAATATGTTACATTTACACCGATATGACTTTTGACTTTTAGAAATCCGCCCGGTCTGACATCATAGAGGCCGTATAATTTTTTTTCTTCTGAGAAAACCCTAAAACCGAGTGAAACATTCTTACGGCTTTTTGAAAACTCAAAATTGGAACCTGTCAAAGCCAATATGTTACATTTACTTCCGTTATGACTTTTGACTTTCAGAAATCAGCCCGATCTAACATTATAGAGGCCGTATAATTTTATTTCTTCTAGGAAACCCTATAACCGAATGAAAAATTCTTACGGCTTTTTGAAAACTCAAATTTGGAATCTGCCCCAATATGTTATATTTACACCGTTATGACTTTTGACTTTCAGAAATCAGCCCGGGCTAACATCAGAGAGGTCGTATAATTGTTTTTCTACTAGGAAAACCCTAAAACCGAGTGAAAAATTCTTACGCCTTTTTGAAAACTAAAATTTGAATCTGCCAAAACCAAAATGTTCTATTTACACCATTATGACTTTTGACTTTTAGAAATCAGCCCAGGCTGACATCAGAGAGGCCGTATATTTTTTTTTATTCTAGAAAAACTCGAAAATCGAGTGAAAAATTCTTGCGGCTTTTTGAAAATTCAAAATTGGATTCCGCCAAAGCCAAAATGTTACATTTGGAACGTTATGACTTTTGACTTTCAGAAATTATCCTGGTCTGACATCATAGAGGCCGTATAATTTTTTCTTCTAGGAAAACCCTAAAACCGAGTGAAAAATTCTAACGGCTTTTTGAAAACTCAAAATTGGAATCTGTCAAAGCAAATATGTTACATTTACACCGTTATGACTTTTGACTTTCAAAAATCAGCCCGATCTAACATCATAGAGGCCGTATAATTTTTTTTCTTCTAGAAAAACCCTAAAATAGAGTGAAAAATTCTTACGGCTTTTTGAAAACTCGAAATTGGAATCTGTCAAAGCAAATATGTTACATTTACACCGTTATGACTTTTGACTTTCAGAAATCAGCCCGATCTGACATCATAGAGGCCGTATAATTTTATTTCATCAAGGAAAACCCTAAAACCGAGAGAAAAATTCTTACAGCTTTTTGAAAACTCAAAATTGGAATATGTCAAAGCCAATATGTTACATTTACACCGTTATGACTTTTGACTTTCAGAAATCAGCCTGATCTGACATCTAGAGGCCGTATAATTTTATCTCTTCTAGGAAAACCCTAAAACCGAGTGAAAAATTCTTACGGCTTTTTGAAAATTCAAAATTGGAATCTGCCCCAATATGTTACATTACACCATTATGACTTTTTAATTTCAGAAATCAGCCTGGGCTAACATGAGAGAGGCCGTATAATTTTTTTTCTTCTAGGAAAACCCTAAAACCGAGTGAAAAATTCGTACGCCTTTTGAAAACTAAAAATTTGAATCTGCCAAAGCCAAAATGTTCTATTTACACTGTTATGACTTTTGACTTTTTGAAATCATCCCAGGCTGACATCAGAGAGGCCGTATAATTTTTTTTATTCTAGGAAAACTCTAAAACCGAGTGAAAAATTCTTACGGCTTTTTGAAAACTCAAATTGGATTCGTGTCAAAGCCAATATGTTACATTTACACCGTTACGACTTTTGTCTTTCAGAAATCAGCCCGGGCTGACATCAAAGAGGCTGTATAATTTTTTTCTTCCGGGAAAACCTAAAACCGAGTGAAAAATTCTTACGGCTTTTTGAAAACTCAAAATTGGAATGCGCGAAAGCCAATATGTTTCATTTTCACCGTTATGACTTTTCACTTTCAGAAATCAGCCCGAGCTGACATCATAGTGGCCGTATAATTTTTTTCTTATAGGAAAACCCTAAAACCTAACGAAAAATTCTTACGCCTTTTCGAAAACTCAAAATTAGAATCTGCCAAAGCCAATATGTTACATTTACAACCGATATGACTTTTGACTTTTAGAAATCCGCCCGGTCTGACATCATAGAGGCCGTATAATTTTTTTTCTTCTGAGAAAACCCTAAAACCGAGTGAAACATTCTTACGGCTTTTTGAAAACTCAAAATTGGAACCTGTCAAAGCCAATATGTTACATTTACTCCGTTATGACTTTTGACTTTCAGAAATCAGCCCGATCTAACATTATAGAGGCCGTATAATTTTATTTCTTCTAGGAAACCCTATAACCGAATGAAAAATTCTTACGGCTTTTTGAAAACTCAAAATTGGAATCTGCCCCAATATGTTATATTTACACCGTTATGACTTTGACTTTCAGAAATCAGCCCGGGCTAACATCAGAGAGGTCGTATAATTGTTTTTCTACTAGGAAAACCCTAAAACCGAGTGAAAAATTCTTACGCCTTTTGAAAACTAAAAATTTGAATCTGCCAAAACCAAAATGTTCTATTTACACCATTATGACTTTTGACTTTTAGAAATCAGCCCAGGCTGACATCAGAGAGGCCGTATATTTTTTTTTATTCTAGAAAAACTCGAAAATCGAGTGAAAAATTCTTGCGGCTTTTTGAAAATTCAAAATTGGATTCCGCCAAAGCCAATATGTTACATTTACAACCGTTACGACTTTTGACTTTCAGAAATCAGCCCGCGCTGACATCAAAGAGGCCGTATAATTTTTTTTCTTCTCGGAAAACCCTAAAACCGAGGGAAAAATTCTTACGGCTTTTTGAAAACTCAAAATTGGATCCGCCAAAGCCAATATGTTACATTTCATTCACCGTTATGACTTTTGACTTTCAGAAATTAGCCCGAGCTGACATCATAGAGGTCGTATGATTTTTTTTCTTCTTGGAAAACACTAAAATCTAACGAAAAATTATTACGCCTTTTTGAAAACTCAAAATTGGAATCTGCCAAAGCCAATATGTTACATTTCCACCGATATGACATTTGACTTTCAGAAATCAGCCCGGTCTGACATCATAGAGGTCGTATAATTTTTTTTCTTCTAGGAAAACCCTAAAACCGAGTGAAAAATTCTTACGCCTTTCTGAAAACTCAAAATTGGAATCCGCCAAAGCCAATATGTTACATTTACAACCGTTATGAATTTTGACTTTCAGAAATCAGCCCGAGCTGACATCATTGAGGCCGTATACGTTTTTTCTTCTTGGAAAACCATAAAACCTAACGAAAAATTCTTAAGCCTTTTTGAAAACTCAAACTTGAATCTTCCAAAGCCAATATGTTACATTTACACCGATATGACTTTTGACTTTCAGAAATCAGCCTGGTCTGACATTATAGAGGCCGTAAAAAAAATTTTCTTCTAGTAAAACCATAAAATTAAGTGAAAAATTCTTACGGCTTTTTGAAAACTCAAAATTGCAATCTTTCAAAGCCAATATGTTACATTTGCACCGTTAGGACTTTTGACTTTCACAAATCTGCACGGTCTGACATCATTGAGGCCGTATAATTTTATTTCTTCTAGGAAAACCCTAAAACCTAGTGAAAAATTCTTACTGTTTTTGAAAACTCAAAATTGGAATCTGCCAAAGCCAATATGTTACATTTACACCGTTATGACTTATGACTTTCAGAAATCAGCACGGGCTGACATCATAGAGGCCGTATAAATTATTTTCTTCTTTGAAAACCCAAAAACCTACCGAAAAATTCTTATGCCTTTTGGAAAACTCAAAATTGTATTCTGCCAAAGCCAATATGTTACATTTACACCGTTACGACTTTGACTTATAGAAATCAGCCTGGGGTGACATCATATAGGCCGTATAATTTTTTCTTCTAGGAAAACCTTGAAACCGAGTGAAAAATTCTTACGGCTTTCTGAAAACTCAAAATTGGGATCCGCCAAGGCCAATATGTTACATTTACACCATTATGACTTTTGACTTTCTGAAATCAGCACGAGCTGAAATCATAGAGGTCGTATAAATTTTTTCTTCTTGGAAAACCCAAAAACCTAACGAAAAATTATTACGCCTTTTTTAAAACTATAAATTGGAATCTGCCAAGACAATATGTTACATTTACATCGTTATGACTTATGACTTTCAGAAATCAGCCCGGTCTGACATCATAGACGCAGTATAATTTTTTCTTTCTAAGAAAACCCTAAAACCAAGTGAAAAAATTCATACGACTTTTTGAACACTCAGAATTGGAATCTGCCAAAGGCATATGTTACATTTACACCGTTATGACTTCTGACTTTCAGAAATCAGCCCGAGCTGACATCAGAGAGGCCGTATAATTTTTTTCTCTATAAAAACCCTAAAATAAAGTGAAAATTTCTTACGGCTTTTTGAAAACTCGAAATTGGAATCTGTCAAAGCAAATATATTACATTTACACACCGTTATGACTTTTGACTTTCAGAAATCAGCCCGATTTGACATCATAGAGGCCGTATAATTTTATTTCATCAAGGAAAACCCTAAAACCGAGAGAAAAATTCTTACAGCTTTTTGAAAACTCAAAATTGGAATCTGCCCCAATACGTTACATTTACATCGTTATGACTTTCGACTTTCAGAAATCAACTCGGGCTAACATCAGAGAGGCCGTATAATTTTTTTCATATAGGAAAACCATATAACAGAGTGTAAAATTCTTACGGCTTTTGAAAACTCAAAATTGGAATCCGCCAAAGCCAATATGTTACATTTTCACCGTTATGACTTTTGACTTTCAGAAATTAGCCCGAGCTGACATAATAGAGGCCGTATAATTTTTATCTTCTGGGAAAACCCTAAAACCGAGTGAAAAATTCTTACGGCTTTTGAAAACTCAAAATTGAATGCGCGAAAGCCAATATGTTACATTTTCAAACCGTTACGACTTTTGACTTTCAGAAATCATCCCGAGCTGACATCATAGAGGTTGTATAACTTTTTTCTTCAAGGAAAACCATAAAACCGAGTTAAAAATTCTTACGGCTTTTTGAAAACTTAAAATTGGAATCTGCCAAAGTCAATATGTTCCATTTACACTGTTATGACTTTGACTTTCCGAAATCAGGCCGGTCTGACATCATTGAGGCCGTATAATTTTTTCTTCTAGGAAACCCTAAAACCGAGTGAAAAATTCTTACGGCTTTTTGAAAACTCAAAATTGGGAATCTGTCAAAGCCAATATGTTACATTTACTCCGTTATGACTTTGACTTTCAGAAATCAGCCCGATCTGACATAATAGAGGGCCGTATAATTTTATTTCTTCTAGGAAAACATTAAAACCGAGTGAAAAATTCTTACGGCCTTTTGAAAACTCAAAATTGGAATCTGCCCCAATATGTTACATTTACAACGTTATGACTTTTGACTTTCAGAAATCAGCCCGGTCTAACATCATAGAGGCCGTATAATTTTTTTTCTTCTAGGAAAACCCTAAAATCGTGTGAAAAATTCTTACGACTTTTTGAAAACTTAAAATTGGAATCTGTCAAAGCCAATATGTTACATTTACACCGTTTGGACATTTGACTTTCTGAAATCAGCCTGATCTGACATCATAGAGGCCGTATAATTTTATTTCTTCTAGGAAAACCCTAAAACCGAGTGAAAAAGTCTTACGACTTTTTGAAAACTCAAAATTGGAATCCGCCAAAGCCAATATGTTACATTTGGCACCGTTATGACTTTTGTCTTTCAGAAATTAGCCCGGATCTGACATCAGAGAGGCCATATAATTTTTTTCTTCTTGGAAAACCCTAAAACCTAGTGAAAAATTCTTACTGTTTTTTGAAAACTCAAAATTGGAATCTGCCAAAGCCAATATGTTACATTTACACCGTTATGACTTATGACTTTCAGAAATCAGCACGGGCTGACATCATAGAGGCCGTATAAATTATTTTCTTCTTTGAAAACCCTAAAACCTACCGAAAAATTCTTACGCCTTTTGGAAAACTCAAAATTGTATTCTGCCAAAGCCAATATGTTACATTTACAAACAACACCGTTACGACTTTTGACTTATAGAAATCAGCCCAGGGTGACATCATATAGGCCGTATAATTTTTTTCTTCTAGGAAAACCTTGAAACCGAGTGAAAAATTCTTACGTGCTTTCTGAAAACTCAAATTGGAATCGGCCAAGGCCAATATGTTACAGTTACACCATTATGACTTTTGACTTTCTGAAATCAGCACGAGCTGAAATCATAGAGGTCGTATAAATTTTTTTTCTTATTGGAACACCCAAAAACCTAACGAAAAATTATTACGCCTTTTTTAAACTAAAAATTGGAATCTGCCAAAGACAATATGTTACATTTACATCGTTATGACTTATGACTTTCAGAAATCAGCCGGTCTGACATCATAGACGCAGTATAAATTTTTTCTTTCTAAGAAAACCCTAAAACCAAGTGAAAAATTCATACGGCTTTTGAACACTCAGAATTGGAATCTGCCAAAGGCAATATGTTACATTTACACCATTATGACTTCTGACTTTCAGAAATCAGCCCGAGCTGACATCAGAGAGGCCGTATAATTGTTTTTCTTCTAGGAAAAACCTAAAACCGAGTGAAAAATTCTTACGCCTTTTTGAAAACTCAAAATTGGAATCTCCAAAGCCAAAATGTTACATTTTGAACGTTATGACTTTTGACTTTCAGAAATTAGCCTTGTCTGACATCATAGAGGCCGTATAATTTTTTTCTTCTAGGAAAACCTAAAACCGAGTGAAAAATTCTAACGGCTTTTTGAAAACTCAAAATTGTAATCTGTTCAAGAAAATATGTTACATGTACACCGTTATGACTTTGACTTCAGAAATCAGCCCTATCTAACATCATAGAGGCCGTATAATTTTTTTTCTTCTAGAAACACCCTAAAATCGAGTGAAAAATTCTTACAGCTTTTGAAAACTCGAAATTGGAATCTGTCAAAGCAAATATGTTACATTTACAACCGTTATGACTTTTGACTTTCAGAATCAGCCCGATCTTACATCATAGAGGCCGTATAATTTTATTTCATCTAGGAAAACCCTAAAACCGAGAGAAAAATTCTTACAGCTTTTTGAAAACTCAAAATTGGAATCTGCCCCAGTACGTTACATTTACATCGTTATGACTTTCGACTTTCAGAAATCAGCTCGGGCTACATCAGAGAGGCCGTAGAATTTTTTTTCATATAGGAAAACCAATATAACAGAGTGTAAAATTCTTACGATTTTTTGAAAACTCAAAATTGGAATCCGCCAAAGCCAATATGTTACATTTTCACCGTTATGAACTTTTGACTTTCAGAAATTAGCCCGAGCTGACATCATAGAGGCCGTATAATTTTTTATCTTCTGGGAAAACCCTAAAACCGAGTGAAAAATTCTTACGGCTTTTTGAAAACTCAAAATTGGAATGCGCGAAAGCCAATATGTTACATTTTCAACCGTTACGACTTTGAATTTCAGAAATCATCCCGAGCTGACATCATAGAGGTTGTATAACTTTTTTCTTCAAGGAAAACCATAAAACCGAGTTAAAAATTCTTACGGCTTTTTGAAACATAAAATTGGAATCTGCCAAAGCCAATATGTTCCATTTACAATGTTATGACTTTGACTTTCAGAAAATCAGGCCGGTCTGACATCATTGAGGCCGTATAATTTTTTTCTTCTAGGAAAACCCTAAAACCGAGTGAAAAATTCTTACGGCTTTTTTAAAACTCAAAATTGGAATCTGTCAAAGCCAATATGTTACATTTACTCCGTTATCACTTTGACTTTCAGAAATCAGCCCGATATGACATCATAGAGGCCGTATAATTTTATTTCTTCTATGAAAACATTAAAACCGACTGAAAAATTCTTACGGCCTTTTGAAAACTCAAAATGGGAATCTACCCCAATAATGTTACATTTACATCGTTATGACTTTGACTTTCATAAATCAGCCCGGGCTAACATCAGAGAGGCCGTATATTTTTTTCTAGTAGGAAAACCCTAAAACCGAGTAAAAAATTCTTACGCCTTTTTGAATACTAAAATTTGAATCTGCCAAAGCCAAAATGTTCTATTTACACCATTATGACTTTGACTTTTAGAAATCAGCCCAGGCTGACATCAGAGAGCCGTATAATTTTTTTATTCTAGAAAAACCCTAAACCGAGTGAAAAATTCTTACGGCTTTTTGAAAACTCAAAATTTGATTTTGCCAAAGCCAATATGTTATATTTACACCATTACGACTTTTGACTTTCAGAAATCATCCCGCGCTGACATCAAAGAGGCCGATAATTTTTTTCTTCTGGAAAACCCTAAACCGAGTGAAAAAATTCTTACGGCTTTTTGAAAACTCAAAATTGGAATCCGCCAAAGCCAATATGTTACATTTTCCACCGTTATGACTTTTGACTTTTTTAGAAATTATCCGAGCTGACATCATAGAGGCCATATAATTTTTTTTCTTCTTGGAAAAACCCTAAAATCTAACGAAAAATTCTTACGCCTTTTTGAAAACTCAAAATTGGAATCTGCCAAAGCTAAAATGTTACATTTCCACCGAAATGACTTTTGACTTTCAGAAATCACCCAGGTCCTGACATTATAGAGGCCGTATAATTTTATTTCATCTAGGAAACCCTAAAACCTAGTGAAAAATTCTTACTGTTTTTTGAAAACTCAAAGTGGAATCTGCCAAAGCCATATGTTACATTTACAACACCGTTATGACTTTTGACTTTCAGAAATCAGCACGGGCTGACATCATAGAGGACGTATAAATTGTTTCTTCTTCGAAAACCCTAAAACCTACCGAAAAATTCTTACGAATTTTTGAAAACTCAAAATTTGATTCTGCCGAAGCCAATATGTTAGATTTACATCGTTATGACTTATGACTTTCAGAAATCAGCCCGGTCTGACATCATAGACGCAGTATAATTTTTTTCTTCTCGAAAAACCCTAAAACCAAGTGAAAAATTCATACGGCTTTTTTAACACTCAAAATTGGAATCTGCTAAGCCAATATGTTACATTTACACCGTTGATGACTTCTGACTTTCAGAAATCCGCCCGGCTGACATCAGAGAGGCCGTATAATTGTGTTTTCGTCTAGGAAAAACCTAAAAATCGAGTGAAAAATTCTTACGCCTTTTGAAAACTCAAATTGGAATCTTCCAAAGCCAAAAAGTATCATATTTACAAACCGTTATGATTTTGGAACTTTCAGAAATCAAGCCCGGGCTGACATCAAAGAGGTGGTATAATTTTTTTCTTCTAGTGAAAGTCATAAAACTCGAGTGAAAATTCTTACGCTTTTTGAAAACTCAAAAATTTGATTCTGCCAAAAGCCAATATGTTAATTACACCGTTACTCACATTGAAATTAAAAAATTCTGCCACGGGCTGACATCAGAGAGGCCGTATATTTTTTTTCTTCTAGGAAAACCCTAAAACCGAGTGAAAAATTCTTACATACAGCTTTTTGTAAACTCAAAATTGGAATCCGCCAAAGCCAATATGTTACATTTACACAGTTATGACTTTGGGTTTCAGAAATCAGCCCGGTCTGACATCATAGAGGCTGTATAATTTTTTTCTTCTAGGAAAATCCTAAACTGAGTGAAAATTCTTACGGCTTTTTGAAAACTCAAAATTGGAAATTGTCAAAGTAAATATGTTACATTTACAACAACCGTTATGACTTTTGACTTTCAGAAATCAGCACGATCTGACATCATAGAGGCCGTATAATTTTATTCTCTTCTTCTACGAAAACCTTAAAAACCGAGTGAAAAATTCTACGGCTGTTTGAAAACACAAAATTGGAATCTGCCCCAATATGTTACATTTACACATTATAGACTTTTGGGTTTCAGAAATCAGCCCGGGCTAACATCAGAGAGGCCGTATAATTTTTGTTTCATCTAGGAAAACCCTAAACCAGAGTGAACAATTCTTACAGCCTTTTGGAAAACTAAAAATTTGAATCTGCCAAAAGCCAAAAATGTTCTATTTACAACCATTATGAGTTTTGACTTTAGAATCAACATCCATGCTGACATAAGAGAGGACGTATATTTTTTTTTATCTTGAAACACCTAAAACCGAGTGAAAAATTCTTAGAGCTTTTGAAAACTCAAAATTGGAATCCGCCAAGCCAATAGTTATACATTGTCACCGTTATGACTTTTGACTTTCAGAAATTAGCCCGAGCTGACATCATAGAGGCCGTATAATTTTTTTTCTTCTTGGAAAAAACCTAAAATCTAACAAAAAAATTTCTTACGCTTTTGAAAACTCAAAATTGGAAATCTGCCAAAGTCAATATGTTACATTACCAACCGATATGACTTTTGACTTTCAGAAATCAGCCCGGTTCTGACATCATAGAGGCCGTATAATTTTTTTTCTTCTAGGAAAACCCTAAAACCGAGTGAAAAATTCTTACGGCTTTTTGAAAACTCAAAATTGGAATCTGCCAAAGCCAATATGTTACATTTACACCGTTATGACTTTTGACTTTCAGAAATCAGCCCGGGCTGACATCAGAGAGGCCGTATAATTTTTTTTCTTCTAGGAAAACCCTAAAACCGAGTGAAAAATTCTTACGGCTTTTTGAAAACTCAAAATTGGAATCTGCCAAAGCCAATATGTTACATTTACACCGTTATGACTTTTGACTTTCAGAAATCAGCCCGGGCTGACATCAGAGAGGCCGTATAATTTTTTTTCTCTAGGAAAACCCTAAAACCGAGTGAAAAATTCTTACGGCTTTTTGAAAACTCAAAATTGGAATCTGCCAAAGCCAATATGTTACATTTACACCGTTATGACTTTTGACTTTCAGAAATCAGCCCGGGCTGACATCAGAGAGGCCGTATAATTTTTTTCTTCTAGGAAAACCCTAAAACCGAGTGAAAAATTCTTACGGCTTTTTGAAAACTCAAATTGGAATCTGCCCAAAGCCAATATGTTACATTTACACCGTTATGACTTTTGACTTTCAGAAATCAGCCCAGAGCTGACATCATAGAGGCCGTATAATTTTTTTTTTTCTTCTTGGAAAACCTAAAACCTAACGAACAATTCTTACGCCTTTTTGAAAACTCAAAATTGGAATCGGCAAAGCCAATATGTTACATTTACACCGTTATGACTTTGACTTTCAGAATCAGCCCGGTCTGACATCATAGAGGGCCGTATAATTTTTTTTCTCTATGAAAACCCTAAAACCGAAGTGAAAAATTCCTTACGGCTTTTTGAAAACTCAAATTGGAATCTGCCAAAGCCAATATGTACATTTACACAGTTATGACTTTGACTTTAGAATCAGCCCGGTCTGACATCATAGAGGCCGTATAATTTTTTTCATTCTGATGAAAACCCTAAACACGAGTGAAAAATTCTTACGGCTTTCTGAAAACTCAAAATTGGAATCTGCCAAAGCCAATATGTTACATTTACACCGTTATGACTTTTGACTTTCAGAAATCAGCCCGGGCTGACATCAGAGAGGCCGTATAATTTTTTTCTTCTAGGAAAACCCTAAAACCGAGTGAAAAATTCTTACGCCTTTTTGAAAACTCAAAATTGGAATCTGCCAAAGCCAATATGTTACATTTACACCGTTATGACTTTTGACTTTCAGAAATCAGCCCGGGCTGACATCAGAGAGGCCGTATAATTTTTTTTCTTCTAGGAAAACCCTAAAACCGAGTGAAAAATTCTTACGGCTTTTTGAAAACTCAAAATTGGAATCTGCCAAAGCCAATATGTTACATTTACACCGTTATGACTTTTGACTTTCAGAAATCAGCCCGGGCTGACATCAGAGAGGCCGTATAATTTTTTTTTCTAGGAAAACCCTAAAACCGAGTGAAAAATTCTTACGCCTTTTGAAAACTCAAAATTGGAATCTGCCAAAGCCAATATGTTACATTTACACCGTTATGACTTTTGACTTTCAGAAATCAGCCCGGGCTGACATCAGAGAGGCCGTATAATTTTTTTTCTTCTAGGAAAACCCTAAAACCGAGTGAAAAATTCTTACGGCTTTTTGAAAACTCAAAATTGGAATCTGCCAAAGCCAATATGTTACATTTACACCGTTATGACTTTTGACTTTCAGAAATCAGCCCGGGCTGACATCAGAGAGGCCGTATAATTTTTTTTCTTCTAGGAAAACCCTAAAACCGAGTGAAAAATTCTTACGGCTTTTTGAAAACTCAAAATTGGAATCTGCCAAAGCCAATATGTTACATTTACACCGTTATGACTTTTGACTTTCAGAAATCAGCCCGGGCTGACATCAGAGAGGCCGTATAATTTTTTTTCTTCTAGGAAAACCCTAAAACCGAGTGAAAAATTCTTACGCCTTTTTGAAAACTCAAAATTGGAATCTGCCAAAGCCAATATGTTACATTTACACCGTTATGACTTTTGACTTTCAGAAATCAGCCCGGGCTGACATCAGAGAGGCCGTATAATTTTTTTTCTTCTAGGAAAACCCTAAAACCGAGTGAAAAATTCTTACGGCTTTTTGAAAACTCAAAATTGGAATCTGCCAAAGCCAATATGTTACATTTACACCGTTATGACTTTTGACTTTCAGAAATCAGCCCGGGCTGACATCAGAGAGGCCGTATAATTTTTTTCTTCTAGGAAAACCCTAAAACCGAGTGAAAAATTCTTACGGCTTTTTGAAAACTCAAAATTGGAATCTGCCAAAGCCAATATGTTACATTTACACCGTTATGACTTTTGACTTTCAGAAATCAGCCCGGGCTGACATCAGAGAGGCCGTATAATTTTTTTTCTTCTAGGAAAACCCTAAAACCGAGTGAAAAATTCTTACGGCTTTTTGAAAACTCAAAATTGGAATCTGCCAAAGCCAATATGTTACATTTACACCGTTATGACTTTTGACTTTCAGAAATCAGCCCGGGCTGACATCATAGAGGCCGTATAATTTTTTTCTTCTAGGAAAACCCTAAAACCGAGTGAAAAATTCTTACGGCTTTTTGAAAACTCAAAATTGGAATCTGCCAAAGCCAATATGTTACATTTACACCGTTATGACTTTTGACTTTCAGAAATCAGCCCGGCTGACATCAGAGAGGCCGTATAATTTTTTTTCTTCTAGGAAAACCCTAAAACCGAGTGAAAAATTCTTACGGCTTTTTGAAAACTCAAAATTGGAATCTGCCAAAGCCAATATGTTACATTTACACCGTTATGACTTTTGACTTTCAGAAATCAGCCCGGGCTGACATCAGAGAGGCCGTATAATTTTTTTTCTTCTAGGAAAACCCTAAAACCGAGTGAAAAATTCTTACGGCTTTTTGAAAACTCAAAATTGGAATCTGCCAAAGCCAATATGTTACATTTACACCGTTATGACTTTTGACTTTCAGAAATCAGCCCGGGCTGGACATCAAAGAGGGCCGTAAATTTTTTCTTATTCGGAATAACCTAAAACCGAGCAAAAAATTACTACGGCTTTTGAAAACTCAAAATTGGATCCGCCAAAAGCCAATATGTTACATTTTCACACCGTATGACTTTTGACTTTCAGAAATTAGCCCGTGCTGACATCATAGAGGCCGTATAATTTTTTTCTTCTTGGAAAACACTAAAATCTAACGAAAAATTATTACGCCTTTTTGAAAACTCAAAATTGGGAATCTGCCAAAGCCATATGTTACATTTCCACCGATATGACTTTTGACATTCAGAAATCAGCCTGTACTGACATCATGGAGGCCGTATAAATTTTTTTCTTCTATGGAAAAACCCTAAAAACCGAGTTGAAAAAAATTCTTACGCCTTTCTGAAAACTCAAAATTGGAATCTTCTCAAAGCCAATATGTTACATTTACACCGATATATGACTGTTGACTTTCAGAAATCAGCCCGAATTCTGACATTATATGAGTGCCGTATAATTTTTTTTCTTCTAGGAAAACCCTAAAACCGAGTGAAAAATTCTTACGGCTTTTTGAAAACTCAAAATTGGAATCTGCCAAAGCCAATATGTTACATTTACACCGTTATGACTTTTGACTTTCAGAAATCAGCCCGGGCTGACATCAGAGAGGCCGTATAATTTTTTTTCTCTAGGAAAACCCTAAAACCGAGTGAAAAATTCTTACGGCTTTTTGAAAACTCAAAATTGGAATCTGCCAAAGCCAATATGTTACATTTACACCGTTATGACTTTTGACTTTCAGAAATCAGCCCGGGCTGACATCAGAGAGGCCGTATAATTTTTTTCTTCTAGGAAAACCCTAAAACCGAGTGAAAATTCTTACGGCTTTTTGAAAACTCAAAATTGGAATCTGCCAAAGCCAATATGTTACATTTACACCGTTATGACTTTTGACTTTCAGAAATCAGCCCGGGCTGACATCAGAGAGGCCGTATAATTTTTTTTCTTCTAGGAAAACCCTAAAACCGAGTGAACAATTCTTACGCCTTTTTTAAAACTAAAAATTTGAATCTGTCAAAGTCAAAATGTTCAATTTACACCATTATGACTTTTGACTTTTATAATCAGCACAGGTTGACATTAGAGAGGCCGTATAAATTTTTTTTATTCTAGGAAAACCATAAACCGAGTGAAAAATTCTTACGGCTTTTTGAAAACTCAAAAATTGGATTCTGCCAAAGCAAATATGTTACATTTACAGGGTTACGACTTTTGACTTTCAGAAATCAGCCCGGGGCTGACATCAAAGAGGCCGTATAAATTTTTTTCTTCTGGGAAAACCCTAAAACCGAGTGAAAAATTCTTACAGCTTTTTGAATACTCAAAATTTGAATCCGCCAAAGCCAATATGTTACATTTTCACCGTTATGACTTTTGACTTTCAGAAATCAGCCCGAGCTGACATCATAGAGGCCGTATAATTTTTTTTCTTCTCTGAAAACCCTAAAATCTAACGAAAAATTCTTACGCCTTTTTGAAAACTCAAAATTGGAATCTGCCAAAGCCAATATGTTACATTTACCCCGATGTGATTTTTGACTTTCAGAATCAGCCAGGTCTGACATCATAGAGGCCGTATTTTTTTCTTCTAGGAAAACCCTAAAACCGAATGAAAAATTCTTACGGCTTTTTGAAAACTCAATTTGAATCTGTCAAAGACAAAATGTTACATTTACACCGTTATGACTTTTGACTTTCAGAAATCAGCCCGATCTGACATCATAGAGGCCGTATAATTTTATTCTTCTAGGAAAACCCTAAAATCGAGTGAAAAATTCTTACGGCTTTTTGAAAACTCAAAATTGGAATCTGCCAAAGCCAATATGCTACATTTACACCGTTATGACTATTGACTTTCAAAATCAGCCCGGCTGACATTAAGAGGCCGCATAATTTTTTTTCTTCTAGAAAAACCCTAAAACCGAGTGAAACATTCTTACGGCTTTTTGAAAACTCAAAATTGGAATCTGCCAAAGCGAATATGTTACATTTACACCGATATGACTTTTCACTTTCAGAAATCAGCCCGGTCTGACATCATAGAGGCGACCGAATAATATTTTTTCTTCTAGGAAAACTTTAATACCGAGTGAAAAATTCTTACGCCTTTTGGAAAACTAAAAATTTGAATCTGCCAAAGCTAAATTGTTCTATTTACACAGTTATGACTTTTGGCTTTTAGAAATCAGCCCAGGCTCACATCAGAGAGGCCGTATAATTTTTTTTCTTCTGGGAAAACCCTAAAACCGTGTGAATTCTTACGGCTTTTTGAAAACTCAAAATTGGAATCCGGCAAAGCCAATATGTTACATTTACACCGTTATGACTTTTGACTTTCAGAAATCAGCCAGAGCTGACATCATAGAGGCCGTATAATTTTTTTTCTCCTTGGAAAACCCAAAAACCTAATAAAAAATTCTTACGCCTTTTTGAAAACTCAAATTGGAATCGGCCAAAGCCAATATGTTACATTTACACAGTTATGACTTTTGACTTTCAGTAATCAGCCCGGTCTGACATCATAGAGGCCGTATAATTTTTTTTCTTCTATGAAAACCCTAAACCGAGTGAAAAATTCTTACGGCTTTTTGAAAACTCAAAATTGGAATCTGCCAAAGCCAATATGTTACATTTACACAGTTGTGACTTTTGACTTTTAGAAATCAGCCCAGGATGACATCAGAGAGGCCGTATAATTTTTTTTATTCAAAGAAAACCATAAAACCGAGTTAAAAATTCTTACGGCTTTATGAAAACTCAAAATAGGATTCGCCAAAGACAATATGTTACATTTACACCGTTACGAGTTTTGACTTTCAGAATCAGCCCGGGCTGACATCAAAGAGGCCGTATAATTTTTTTTTCTTCTGGGAAAACATTAAAACCGAGTGAAAAATTCTTACAGCTTTTTGAAAACTCAAAATTAGAATCCGCCATAGCCAATATGTACATTTTCACCGTTATGACTTTTGACTTTCAGAAATCAGCCCGAGCTGACATCATGGAGGCCATATAATTTTTTTTCTTCTTGGAAAACCCTATAACCTAACGAAAATTCTTACGCCATTTTTGAAAACTCAAAATTGGAATCTGCCAAAGCCAATATGTTACATTTACACTGATATGACTTTTGACTTTCAGAAATCAGCCCGGTCTGACATCATAGAGGCCGTATAATTTTTTTTCTTCTCGAAAAAACTCTAAAACCGAGTGAAAATTCTTACGCCTTTTGAAAACTAAAAATTTGAATCTGCCAAAGCCAAATTGTTCTATTTACACTGTTATGACTTTTGACTTTTAGATCAGCCTAGGCTGACATCAGAGAGGCCGTATAATTTTTTTTAATCTAGGAAAACCCAAAACCGAGTTAAAAATTCTTACGACTTTTTAAAAACTCAAAATAGGATTCTGCCAAAGCCAATATGTTACATTTACACCGTTACGAGTTTTGACTTTATGAATCAGCCCGGGCTGACATCAAAGAGGCCGTATACTTTTTTTTCTTCGGGAAAACCCTAAAACCGAGTGAAAGATTCTTACGGCTTTTTGAAAACTCAAAATTAGACTCCGCCAAAGCCAGTATGTTTACATTTACACCGTTATGACTTTTGACTTTCAGAAATCAGCCAGAGCTGACATCATAGAGGCCGTATAATTTTTTTTCTCCTTGGAAAAACCTAAAACCTAACGAAAAATTCTTACGCCTTTTTGGAAACTCAAAATTGGAATCTGCCAAAGCCTATATGTTACATTTACAAAGTTATGGCTTTTGACTTTCAGTAATCCGCCCGGTCTGACATCATAGAGGCCGTATATTTTTCTTCTAGGAAAACCCTAAAACCGAGTGAAAAATTCTTACGCCTTTTTGAAAACTCAAAATTGGAATCTACCAAAGCCAATATGTTACATTTACACCGATATGACTTTTGACTTTCAGTAATCAGCCCGGTCTGACATCATAGAGGCAGTATAATTTTTTTTTTCTAGGAAAACCCTAAACCGAGTGAAAAATTATTACGGCTTTTTGAAAAACTCAAAATTGGAATCTGTCAAAAAAAAATGTTCAAATATAACGTTATGACTTTTGACTTTCAGAAATCAGCCTGATCTGACATCATAGAGACCGTATAATTTTATTTCTTCTAGGAAAACCCTAAAACCGAGTGAAAAATTCTTACGGCTTTTTGAAAACTCAAAATTGGAATCTGCCAAAGCCAATAAGTTACATTTACATCGTTATGACTTTTGACTTTAAGAATTCTGCCCAGCTGACATCAGAAAGGCCGAATAATTTTTTTTCTTCTAGGAAAACCCTAAAACCGAGTGAACAATTCTTACGCCTTTTTTAAAACTAAAAATTTGAATCTGTCAAAGTCAAAATGTTCAATTTACACCATTATGACTTTTGACTTTTATAAATCAGCACAGGTTGACATTAGAGAGGCCGTATAAATTTTTTTTATTCTAGGAAAACCATAAAACCGAGTGAAAAATTCTTACGGCTTTTTGAAAACTCAAAATTGGATTCTGCCAAAGCAAATATGTTACATTTACACGGTTACGACTTTTGACTTTTAGAAATCAGCCCGGGCTGACATCAATGAGGCCGTATAAATTTTTTCTTCTGGGAAAACCCTAAAACCGAGTGAAAAATTCTTACAGCTTTTTGAATACTCAAAATTTGAATCCGCCAAAGCCAATATGTTACATTTTCACCGTATGACTTTTGACTTTCAGAAATCAGCCCGAGCTGACATCATAGAGGCCGTATAATTTTTTTTCTTCTCTGAAAACCCTAAAACCTAACGAAAAATTCTTACGCCTTTTTGAAAACTCAAAATTGGAATCTGCCAAAGCCAATATGTTACATTTACCACGATGTGATTTTTGACTTTCAGAAATCAGCCCGGTCTGACATCATAGAGGCCGTATTTTTTTCTTCTAGGAAAACCCTAAAACCGAATGAAAAATTCTTACGGCTTTTTGAAAACTCAAATTTGAATCTGTCAAAGACAAAATGTTACATTTACACCGTTATGACTTTTGACTTTCAGAAATCAGCCCGATCTGACATCATAGAGGCCGTATAATTTTATTTCTTCTAGGAAAACCCTAAAATCGAGTGAAAAATTCTTACGGCTTTTTGAAAACTCAAAATTGGAATCTGCCAAAGCCAATATGCTACATTTACACCGTTATGACTATTGACTTTCAGAAATCAGCCCGGGCTGACATCAAGAGGCCGCATAATTTTTTTTCTTCTAGGAAAACCCTAAAACCGAGTGAAACATTCTTACTGCTTTTTGAAAACTCAAAATTGGATTCTGCCAAAGCCAATATGTTACATTTACACCGTTACGAGTTTTGACTTTCTGAAATCAGCCCGGGCTGACATCAAAGAGTGCGTATAATTTTTTTTCTTCTGGGAAAACCCTAAAACCGAGTGAAAAATTCTTACGGCTTTTTGAAAACTCAAAATTAGAATTGAATATGCCAAAGCCAAATTGTTCTATTTACACGGTTATGACTTTTGACTTTTAGAAATCAGCCCAGGCTGACATCAGAGAGGCCGTATAATTTTTTTTATTCTAGGAAAACCCTAAAATCGAGATAAAAATTCTTACGGGTTTTTGAAAACTCAAAATAGGATTCTGCCAAAGCCAATATGTTACATTTACACCGTTACGAGTTTTGACTTTCAGAATCAGCCTTGGCTGACAACTAAGTGGCCGTATAATTTTTTTTTTTCTGGGAAAACCCTAAAACCGAGTGAAAAATTCTTACGGCTTTTTGAAAACTCAAAATTAGAATCCGCCAAAGCCAATATTGTGATGTCCGGGAATAATCAATAATTTTTATTGGATTTAATTTTGATGTTTATGTGATATGGCGGGATTTAATCCTTGGGTATCGGATTTCGGGACGATTTTGAAATAAATAATTCCTGGTTGAATTTATAGTATAAACTAGAATCAATGGGATTCTTAATATTGATGTTATTATCATTTGAGTTTGAGATTTAATTGGAAATTTTAATCAAGGGATGAGATGATAATTAGATGGTGTTTATTTAATCTAGGGTTAGATTAAAAGACACAATACCCCACTTTTTACCCAAAAACATTCGGTACCCTCTCCTTCCCCTCCTCCAACCCGCCGCCCCCCCTTATTTACTCTCCCCATTTTTCACGCCATTCCCATTCTCACGCAGCAGCAAAGGATCTCGGCCCATTTTTCGTCCAAGATTCTTGTGGGTAAGATGTTACATGATACTCTAGCCATTTATCCCTCCTTATGCCTCGAATTATTCATGGATTTTTTGTGGTTTGGGGGACGATTTTTGGGGAAAAATTGGTTGGTACATGTATGTGTATATTGCTGCGTATAAGGTGTATATTGCTGCGTATGTGACGATATTTTGCTGCATTGGTGTACTGTGTGTGCGTGAATGGTGATTTGTGTGTGTGCGTATCTGCGGTGTATATACTGCTGTGTGTGTATTCTGCTGAGTGTGTGCGTATATACTGCTATATATGTGTATTATGTGCTGTATAGACAAGTTATGGTGCATTTGAGTGTGTGTATGTGTTGTTTATACAAGTGTTGATACATTTGAGTATGTATAAGTGCTATATATATACAAGTGTAGGTGTATTTCAGCAAGTATTTGGGTGAGTGATCGATTTCTCATTTGGGAATTTGGTTTGGATTGATGGGTTTTTGGTTGGAGCAAAGTTTAATTTTGATTGATGAACTTCTACCTTTTGGGATGTGTGCTAGTTGGATTAAAACCATTGTTAGAGAAGGGAGTTGCATGATTCAACTTTAGGGGCTGATTTTAGCTTGAAGAACTTACATATAAGTTGTTTGAAAATCATGCTCATAAGGCGTTTGATGATATGCTTAAGTAGTATTCAAGTGTTGGCCAAAGCTCTACTAATGGTGTAGTGAGAAAGTCTAATTTTTGGCTCATATCATGATAGAGTTTTGGGGAGTATTGGGCTATAGTTTGGGGTGCTAATAAGTTAGATACATGTTAAGGTGTGTTAAACATGTATTAAAGTGTATATTAATCAATATACTTGAATGTGTACCATAGCATGAATTAGTGATTTATGTTACTTTATTGATTTATTTCTAAAGTGTGGAGACTAACTCGATTAGTATAGTTGATTAAAGTGAGTCTGTAAAGATAATTCGAGTATGAAAATTATAACTGTAAATTCGGATAGTACGAGAAGTGTTATTGATTTGTGTATATTATTTCTTAAGAAAGAGATAATAATCCCAAGTATCAAGTGTAATATGTTAACCAGATGTTGAGACTGTTGAATGATTGAGCTAATGTGGAATGGACATTCGATTTATAGATACTCCATGAGCCTCCGGACATCTACGGTGGCTTATTCACGTCGTCAACCTTAAGGTACGTAGTGACGTACGAGCAGGTATAATATGAATTGATTCATATTCCAGTATTCATGTATTGTTGAATTGTGATAACTGAATATAAGAAAATGAATATGTGAATTGAGTTGATATATGTGGTATGATGGACACGTAAATGTACGTGGTCCGGATATGGAGTTGGGTATGGATGCCTTTGGCATGATCGAAATGAGAAATGGTTGAGAATGAGATTAACGTACAGGCAGAGTTGCCTTCGATATGTGACTCGTTATGATTGAGCATAAATAATGAATTGTGATTATATTGAATTTATTGTATTGATGAGTTTCATGTTGTGATTAACGATACTGAACTTGATGTTTATGAAAGCATGTGAGACTGAAACAGGAACAGCTAGTGGAAGCTATACGGATTCAGAACTGTACAAGGAGTACATTTTTTTATGGATTTTAAATAATCTTAAATGGTTGTATTATGAATTAATTATAATTGTTATGCATTGTTATGAATATGAGTATCGTGACAGGGTATGCTCACCCGTGTGGGGCCTGTTTCTGTTGAAACAGGTACAACAGGTACTAAACTACTTTGGGATATTGGTTCGAGCTTTGTTGGATCATGCCGCTTCCAGAAGCGTATATGAGTGTGGGTAAATAGTATACGCTATTTATTCAATTAGATTGGTATTCATTTATTTGTTGCTCGTATGTGAGCAACTGGAAGCATGTATATGGACTGTATAAGGGTGTTGAAGCCCACTTTTGATGTCTTCTCAGTATGGTGTTTTCCCTGGCTGGGAACTTACTTAGGATTTTGGTTTCTTTTTAGTATCGTGTTTTTCCCTGGCTGGGAATTATGTTGGTGATGTGTTTTATTTTTGGATCACCCATTTATGGGGAGACTCTGCCCAAATTTTTATAAAAGTCCACAATATAAAAGTGGTGTAATGGGGATGGTAATGGGCGAAATCTTTGAGTCTATTTGTTGGTAGAAGTGATCACTCATTGCTGTTATTATTTATGTCATGGTGGGTATAGAAGTAAGTAACGATTCTTTTAAAGAATGAAAAATGAAAAATATATACATATACGACGTCATAAATGAACTAATAACGAGTTTAGGTGTTGGGGTCTTACAAATATGTTACATTTTCACCGTTATGACTTTTGACTTTCAGAAATCAGCCCGAGCTGACATCATAGAGGCCGTAAAAAAAATTTTCTTCTTGGAAAACCCTAAAACCTAACGAAAAATTTTTACGCCATTTTCGAAAACTCAAAATTGGAATCTGCCAAAGCCAATATGTTACATTTACACCGATATGACTTTTGACTTTTAGAAATCTGCCCGGTCTGACATCGTAGAGGCCGTATAATTTTTTTTCTTCTAGGAAAACCCTAAAACCGAGTGAAAATTATTACGGCTTTTTGAAAACTCAAAATTGGAATCTGTCAAAGCCAATATGTTACATTTACACCGTCATGACTTTTGACTTTCAAAAATCAGCCCGATCTGACATCATAGAGACCGTATAATTTTATTTCTTCTAGGAAAACCCTAAATCCGAGTGAAAAATTCATACGGCTTTTTGAAAACTCAAAATTGGAATCTCCAAAGCCAATATGTTACATTTACACCGTTATGACTTTTGACTTTCATAAATCAGCCCGGGCTGACATCAAAGAGACCGTATAGTTTTTTTCTTCTAGGAAAACCCTAAAATCGAGTGAACAATTCTTACTCCTTTTTGAAAACTAAAAATTTGAATCTGCCAAAGCCAAAATGTTCTATTTACACCATTATGTCTTTTGATTTTTATAATCAGCACAGGCTGACATCAGAGAGGCCGTATAATTTTTTTTATTCTAGGAAAACCTTAAAACCGAGTGAAAAATTCTTACGACTTTTTGAAAACTCAAAATTGGATTCTGCCAAAGCAAATATGTTACATTTACACCGTTATGACTTTTGACTTTCAGAAATCAGCCCGATCTGACATCATAGAGGCCGTATAATTTTATTTCTTCTAGAAAAACCCTAAAACCGAGTGAAAAATTATTACGCCTTTTTGAAAACTCAAAATTGGAATCTGCCAAAGCCAATATGTTACATTTACACCGTTATGACTTTTGACTTTCAGAAATCAGCCCGGGCTGACATCTGAGAGGCAGTATAATTTTTTTCTTCTGGGAAAACCCTAAAACCGAGTGAAAAATTCCTACGCCGTTTTGAAAACTAAAAATTGGAATCTGCCAAACACAATATGTTCTATTTACACCGTTATGGCTTTTGACTTTTAGAAATCATCTCGGGCTGACATTGAGGCCGTATAAATTTTTTTCTTCTTGGAAAACCCTAAAACCTAGCGAAACATTCTTACGGCTTTTGGAAACTCAAAATTGGAATACGCCAAAGCCAATATGTTACATTTACACCGTTACGACTTTTGACTTTCAGAAATTTGCCCGGGCTGACATCATTGAGGCCGTTTAAATAGTTTTCTTCTTGGAAAATCCTAAAACCTAGCGAAAAATTCTTACGCCTTTTTGAAAACTCAAAATTGGATTCTGCCAAAGCCAATATGTTACATTTACACCGTTACGACTTTCGACTTTCAGAAATCAGCCCGGGCTGACATCAGAGAGGCCGTATAATTTTTTTTCTTCTTGGAAAACCCTAAAACCGTGTGAATTCTTACGGCTTTTTGAAAACTCAAAATTGGAATCCGGCAAAGCCAATATGTTACATTTACACCGTTATGACTTTTGACTTTCTGAAATCAACCAGAGCTGAAATCAGAGAGGCCGTATAATTTTTTTTCTCCTTGGAAAACACTAAAACCTAACGAAAATTTCTTACGCCTTTTTGAAAACTCAAAATTGGAATCTGCCAAAGTCAATATGTTACATTACACAGTTATGACTTTTGACTTTCAGTAATCAGCCCGGTTTGACATAATAGTGGCCGTATAATTTTTTTTCTTCTAGGAAAACCCTAAAACCGAGTGAAAAATTCTTACGGCTTTTTGAAAACTCAAAATTGGAATCTGCCAAAGTCAATATGTTATATTTACACCGTTATGGCTTTTGACTTTCAGAAATCAGCCCGGGCTGACATCATAGAGGTCGTATAGTTTTTTTCTTCTAGGAAAACCCTAAAATCGAGTGAACAATTCTTACGCCTTTTTGAAAACTAAAAATTTGAATCTGCCAAAGCCAAAATGTTCTATTTACACCATTATGTCTTTTGATTTTTATAATCAGCACAGGCTGACATCAGAGAGGCCGTATAATTTTTTTTATTCTAGGAAAACCTTAAAACCGAGTGAAAAATTCTTACGGCTTTTTGAAAACTCAAAATTGGAATCTGTCAAAGCCAATATGTTACTTTTACTTTTAACTTTCAGAAATCAGCCCGATCTGACATCATAGAGGACGTATAATTTTATTTCTTCTAGGAAAACACTAAAATCGAGTGAAAAATTATTACGCCTTTTAGAAAACTAAAAATTTGAATCTGCCAAAGCCAAATTGTTATATTTACACCGTTATGACTTTTGACTTTTAGAAATCAGCCCAGGCTGACATCAGCAGAGAGGCCGTATAAATTTTTTTATTCTAGGAAACCCTAAAACCGAGTTAAAAATTCTTACGGCTTTTTGAAAACTCAAAATAAGATTCTGCCAAAGCCAATATGTTACATTTACAGCGTTACTTGTTTTGACTTTCAGAATCAGCACAAGCTGACATCAAAGAGGCCTTATAATTTTTTTTCTCCTAGGAAAACCCTAAAATCGAATGAAAAATTCTTACGGCTTTTAGAAAACTCAAAATTAGAATCCGCCAAAGCCAATATGTTTCATTTTCACAGTTATGACTTTTGACTTTCAGAAATCAGCCCGAGATGACATCAAAGAGGCCGTGTAATTTTTTTTCTTCTTGGAAAACCCTAAAACCTAAGGAAAAATTATTACGCCATTTTTGAAAACTTAAAATTGGAATCTTCCAAAGCCAATATGTTACGTTTACACCTATATGACTTTTGACTTTCAGAAATCAGCGCGGTCTGACATCACAGAGGCCGTATAATTTTTTTTCTTCTAGGAAACCATAAAACCGAGTGAAAAATTATTACGGCTTTTTGAAAACTCAAAATTGGAATCTGTCAAAGCCAAAATGTTCTATGGTACTCTTATTACTTTTAACTTTCAGAAATCAGCCCGATCTGGAATCATAGAGACCGTATAATTTTAATCTTCTAAGAAAACCCTAAAACCGAGTGAAAAATTCTTACGACTTTTTGAAAACTCAAAATTGGAATCTGTCAAAGCCAAAATGTTACATTTACACCGTTATGACTTTTGACTTTCAGAAATCAGCCCGATCTGACATCATAGATGCCGTATAATTTTTTTTTTTTTTGGAAAACCATAAAAAAAGAGTGAACAATTCTTACGCATATTTGAAAACAAAAAATTTGAATCTGCCAAAGCCAAAATGTTCTATTTACACCATTATGACTTTTGACTTTTATTAATCAGCACACGCTGACATCAGAGAGGCTAAATAAATTTTATTATTCTAGGAAAACCATAAAACCGAGTGAAAAATTCTTACGACTTTTTGAAAACTCAAAATTGGATTCTGCCAAAGCAAATATGTTACATTTACACCGTTACGACTTTTGACTTTCAGAAATCAGCCTGGGCTAACATCAAAGAGGCCGTATAATTTTTTTCCTTCTGGGAAAACCCTAAAACCGAGTGAAAAATTCCTACGGCTTTTTGAAAACTCAAAATTGGAATCCGCCAAAGCCAATATGTTACTTTTTCACCGTTACGACTTTTGAATTTCAGAAATCAGCCCGAGCTAACATCATAGAGGCCGTATAATTTTTTTTCTTCTCTGAAACCTAAAACCTAACGAAAAATTCTTACGCCTTTTTGAAACCTCGAAATTGGAATCTGCCAAAGCCAATATGTTACATTTACCCTGATGTGACTTTTGACTTTCAGAAATCAGTTCGGTCTGACATCATAGAGGCCGTATTTTTTTCTTCTAGGAAAACCCTAAAACCGAATGAAAAATTCATACGGCTTTTTGAAAACTCAAAATTGGAATCTGTCAAAGCCAAAATGTTACATTTACACCGTTATGACTTTTGACTTTCAGAAATCAGCCCGATCTGACATCATAGAGGCCGTATAATTTTATTTCTTCTAGGAAAACCCTAAAACCGAGTGAAAAATTCTTACGGCTTTTTGAAAACTCAAAATTGGAATCTGCCAAAGCCAATATGTTACATTTACACCGTTATGACTTTTGACTTTAAGAAATCAGCCCGGGCTGACATCAAGAGGCCGCATAATTTTTTTTCTTTTAGGAAAACCCTAAAACCGAGTGAAAAATTCTTACGCCTTTTTGAAAACTAAAAATTTGAATCTGCCAAAGGCAAAATGTTCTATTTACACCGTTATGACATTTGACTTATAGAAATCAGCCCAGGCTGACATCAGAGAGGCCGTATAATTTTTTTTCTTCTAGGAAATCCCTAAAACCGAGTGAAAAATTCTTACGCCTTTCTGAAAACTAAAAATTTGAATCTGCCAAAGCCAAAATGTTCTATTTACACCGTTATGACTTTTGACTTTTAGAAATCAGCACAGGCTGACATCAATGAGGCCGTATAATTTTTTTTATTCTAGGAAAACCCTAAAACCGAGTGAAACATTCTTACAGCTTTTTGAAAACTCAAAATTGGATTCTGCCAAAGCCAATATGTTACATTTACACCGTTACGAGTTTACTTTAAGAAATCAGCCCGGGCTGACATCAAAGAGGCCGTATAATTTTTTTTCTTCTTGGAAAACCCTAAAACCGAGTGAAAAATTCTTACGGCTTTTTGAAAACTCAAAATTAGAATCCGCCAAAGCCAATATGTTACATTTTCACCGTTATGACTTTTGACTTTAAGAAATCAGCCCGAGCTGACATAGTAGAGGCCGTGTAATTTTTTTTCTTCTTGGAAAACCCTAAAGCCTAACGAAAAATTCTTACGCCATTTTTGAAAACTAAAAATTTGAATCTGCCGAAGCCAATATGTTAAATTTACATCGATTTGACTTTTGACTTTCTGAAATCAGCCTGG
This sequence comes from Haberlea rhodopensis, assembly GCA_907163345.1. Classification (NCBI taxonomy): domain Eukaryota; kingdom Viridiplantae; phylum Streptophyta; class Magnoliopsida; order Lamiales; family Gesneriaceae; genus Haberlea; species Haberlea rhodopensis. The sequence continues at coordinate 108,433 of CAJQUN010000474.1, read as the reverse complement.
TCTGACATCATAGAGGCCGTATAATTTTTTTTCTTCTAGGAAAACCCTAAAACCGAGTGAAAAATTATTACGGCTTTTTGAAAACTCAAAATTAGAATCTGTCAAAGAAAATATGTTACATTTACACCGTTATGACTTTTGACTTTCAGAAATCAGCCCGATCTGACATCATAGAGACCGTACAATTTTATTTCTTCTAGGAAAACCCTAAAACCGAGTGAAAATTTTTACAGCTTTTTGAAAACTCAAAATCGGAATCTGCCAAAGCCAATATGTTACATTTACACCGTTATGACTTTTGACTTTCTGAAATCAGCCCGGGCTGACATCATAGAGGCCGTATAATTTTTTTTCTTCTATGAAAACACTAAAAACGAGTGAAAAATTATTACGGCTTTTTGAAAACTCAAAATTGGAATCTGTCAAAGCTAATATGTTACATTTACACCGTTAAAACTTTTGATTTTTAGAAATCAGCCCGGGCTGACATCAAAGAGGCCGTATAATTTTTTTTCTTCTAGGAGAACCCTAAAACCGAGTGAAAAATTCTTACGGCTTTTTGAAAACTCAAAATTGGAATCTATCAAAGCCAATATGTTACATTTACTTTTGACTTTCAGAAATCAGGCCGATCTGACATCATAGAGGCCGTATAATTTTATTTCTTCTAGGAAAACCCTAAAACCGAGTGAAAAATTCTTACGGCTTTTTGAAAACTCAAATTGGAATCTGCCAAAGCCAATATGTTACATTTACACCGTTATGACTTTTGACTTTCAGAAATCAGCCCGGGCTGACATTAGAGAGGCCGTATAATTTTTTTTCGTCTAGGAAAACCCTAAAACCGAGTGAAAAATTCTTACCCCTTTTTTAAAACTAAAAATTTGAATCTGCCAAAGCCAAATTGTTCTATTTACACCATTATGACTTTTAGAAATCAGCCCAGACTGACATCAGAGAGGCCGTATAATTTTTTTTATTCTAGGAAAACCCTAAAACCGAGTTAAAAATTCTTACGGTTTTTTGAAAACTCACAATATGATTCTGCCAAAGCCAATATGTTACATTCACACCGTTACGAGTTTTGACTTTCAGAATCAGCCCAGGCTGACATCAAAGAGGTCGTATAATTTTTTTTCTTCTGGGAAAACCCTAAAACCGAGTGAAAAATTCTTGCGGCTTTTTGAAAACACAAAATTAGAATCCGCCAAAGCCAATATGTTACACACCGTTATGACTTTTGACATTCAGAAATCAGCCCGAGCTGACATCATAGAGGTCGTACAATTTTTTTTCTTCTTGGAAAACCCTAAAACCTAACGAAAAATTCTTACGCAGTTTTTGAAAACTCAAAATTTGAATCTGCAAAAGCCATTATGTTACATTTACACCGATATGACTTTTGACTTTCATAAATCAGCCCGGTCTGACATCATAGAGGCCGTATAATTTTTTTTCTTCTAGGAAAATCCTAAAACCGAGTGAAAAATTATTACGGCTTTTTGAAAACTCAAAATTGGAATCTGCCAAAGCCAATATGTTACATTTACACCGTTACGACTTTTGACTTTCAGAAATCAGCCCGATCTGACATCATAGAGAACGTATAATTTAATTTCTTCTAGGAAAACCCTAAAACCGAGTGAAAAATTCTTACGGCTTTTTGAAAACTCAAAATTGGAATCTGCCAAAGCCATTATGTTACATTTACACCGTTATGACTTTTGACTTTCAGAAATCAGCCCGGGACGACATCAGAGAGGCCGTATAATTTTTTTTCTTCTAGGAAAACCCTAAAATCGAGTGAAACATTCTTACGCCTTTTTGAAAACTAAAAATTTGAATCTGCCAAAGCCAAAATGTTATATTTACACCATTATGACTTTTGACTTTTATAAATCAGCACAGGCTGACATCAGAGAGGCCGTATAATTTTTATTATTCTAGGAAAACCATAAAACCGAGTGAAAAATTCTTACGGCCTTTTGAAAACTTGGATTCTGCCAAATCAAATATGTTACATTTACACTGTTACGACTTTTGACTTTCTGAAATAAGCCCGGGCCGACATCAAAGAGGCCGTATAATTTTTTTTCTTCTGGGAAAACCCTAAAACCGAGTGAAAAATTCTTACGACATTTTGAAAACTCAAAATTGGAATCCGCCAAAGCCAATATGTTACATTTACACCGTTATGACTTTTTACTTTCAGAAATCAGCCCGAGATGACATCTGATAGGCCGTATAATTTTTTTTCTTCTAGGAAAATCTTAAAACCGAGTGAAAAATTCTTACGCCTCTTTGAAAACTAAAAATTTGAATCTGCCAAAGCCAAAATGTTCTATTTACACCATTATGAATTTTGACTTTTAGAAATCAGCACAGGCTGACATCAGAGAGGCCGTATAATTTATTTTATTCTATGAAAACCATAAAATCGAGTGAAAAATTCTTAAGGCTTTTTGGAAACTCAAAATTAGATTCTGCCAAAACCAATATGTTACATTTACACCGTTAAGACTTTTGACTTTCAGAAATCAGTCCGGGCTGACATCAAAGAGGCCGTATAATCTTTTTCTTCTAGGAAAACCCTAAGACCGAGTGAAAAATTCTTACGGCTTTTTGAAAACTCAAAATTGGAATCTGTCAAAGCCAATACATTACATTTACTTTTGACTTTCAGAAATCAGCCCGATCTGACATCATAGAGGCCGTATAATTTTATTTCTTCTAGGAAAACCCTAAAACCGAGTGAAAAATTCTTACGGCTTTTTGAAAACCCAAATTGGAATCTGCCCGAGCCAATATGTTACATTTACACCGTTAAGACTTTTGACTTTCAGAAATCAGCCCGGGCTGACATCAGAGAGGCCGTAAAATTTTTTTTCTTCTAGGAAAACCCTAAAACCGAGTGAAAAATTCTTAGAAATCACCGTTATGACTTTTGACTAAAACTTTGATTCTGCCAAAGCCAAATTGTTCTATTTACACCGTTATGACTTTTGACTTTTAGAAATCAGCCCAGGCTGACATTAGAGGGGCCGTATAATTTTTTTTATTCAAGGAAAACCCTAAAACCGAGTTAAGAATTCTTACGGGTTTTTGAAAACTCAAAATAGGATTCTGCCGAAGCCAATATGTTACATTTACACCGTTACGAGTTTTGACTTTCAGAATCAGCCTGGGCTGACATCAAAGAGGCCGTATAATTTTTTTTCTTCTGGAAAACCCTAAAACCGAGTGAAAAATTCTTACGGCTTTTTGAAAACACAAAATTAGAATCCGCCAAAGCCAATATGTTACATTTTCACCGTTATGACTTTTGACTTTAAGAAATCAGCCCGAGCTGACATCATAGAGGTCGTACAATTTTTTTTCTTCTTGGAAAACCCTAAAACCTAACGAAAAATTCTAACGCCATTTTTGAAAACTCCAAATTGGAATCTGCAAAAGCCTATATGTTACATTTACACCGATATGACTTTTGACTTTCATAAATCAGCCCGGTCTGACATCATAGAGGCCGTATAATTTTTTTTCTTCTAGGAAAACCCTGAAACGGAGTGAAAATTATTACGGCTTTTTGAAAACTCAAAATTGGAATTTGTCAAAGCCAATATGTTACATTTACACCGTTATGACTTTTGACTTTCAGAAATCAGCCCGATCTGACATCATAGAGTACACCATTATGACTTTTGACTTTTATAAATCAGCACAGGCTGACATCAGAGAGGCCGTATAATTTTTATTATTCTAGGAAAACCATAAAACGGAGTGAAAATTTCTTACGGCTTTTTGAAAACTTGGATTCTGCCAAAGCAAATATGTTACATTTACACCGTTACGACTTTTGACTTTCTGAAATAAGCCCGGTCTGACATCATAGAGGCCGTATAATTTTTTTTCTTCTGGGAAAACCCTAAAACCGAGTGAAAATTTCTTACGGCTTTTTGAAAATTCAAAATTGGATTCTGCCAAAGCCAATATGTAAAATTTACACCGTTACGACTTTTGACTTTCAGGAATCAGCCCGGACTGACATCAAAGAGGGTGTATAATTTTTTTTCTTCTACGAAAACCCTGAAACCGAGTGAAAAATTCTTACGGCATTTTGAAAACTCAAAATTTGAATCTCTCAAAGCCAATATGTTACATATACTTTTTACTTTCAGAAATCAGCCCGATCTGACATCATAGAGGCCGTATAATTTTATTTCTTCTAGGAAAACCCTAAAAATGAGTGAAAAATTCTTACGGCTTTTGAAAACTCAAATTGGAATCTGCCAGAGCCAATATGTTACATTTACACCGTTATGACTTTTGACTTTCGGAAATCAGCCCGGGCTGACATCAGAGAGGCCGTATAATTTTTTTTCTTCTAAGAAAACCCTAAAACCGAGTGAAAAATTCTTACGCCTATTTGAAAACTAAAAATTTGAATCTGCCAAAGCAAAATTGTTCTATTTACACAGTTATGACTTTTGACTTTTAGAAATCAGCCCAGGCTGACATCAGAGAGGCCGTATAATTTTTTTTATTCTAGGAAAACTCTAAAACCGAGTTAAAAATTCTTACGGCATTTTGAAAACTCAAAATAGGATTCTGCCAAAGCCAATATGTTACATTTACACCGTTACGAGTTTTGACTTTCAGAATCAACCCGGGTTGACATCAAAGAGGCCGTATAATTTTTTTTCTTCTGGGAAAACCCTAAAACCGAGTGAAAAATTGTTACGGCTTTTTGAAAACTCAAAATTAGAATCTGCCAAAGCCAATATATTACATTTTCACCGTTAGGAGTTTTGACTTTCAGAAATCAGCCCGAGCTGACATCATAGAGGCCGTATAATTTTTTTTCTTCTCTGAAAACCCTAAAACCTAACGAAAATTCTTACACCTTTTTGAAAACTCAAAATTGGAATCTGCCAAAGCCAATATGTTACATTTACCTCGATATGACTTTTGACTTTCAGAAATCAACCCGGTCTGACATCATAGATGCCGTATTTTTTTCTTCTACGATACCCTAAAACCGAATGAAAAATTCTTACGGCTTTTTGAAAACTCAAAATTGGAATCTGTCAAAGCCAATATGTTACATTTACACCGTTATGACTTTTGACTTTCATAAATCAGCCCGATCTGACATCATAGAGGCCGTAATTTTATTTCTTCTAGGAAAACCCTAAAACCGAGTTAAAAATTCTTACGGCTTTTTGAAAACTCAAAACTGGAATCTGCCAAAGCTAATATGTTACATTTACACCGCTATGACTTTTGACTTTCAGAAATCAGCCCGGGCTGACATTTAGAGGCCGCATAATTTTTTCTCTTCTAGGAAAACCCTAAAACCGAGTGAAAAGTCTTAGGCCATTTTGAAAACTAAAAATTCGAATCTGCCAAAGCCAAAATGTTCTATTTACACCGTTATGACTTTTGACTTTAGAAATCAGCCCAGGCTGACATCAGAGAGGCCGTATAAATTTTTTTATTCTAGGAAAACCCTAAAACCGAGTGAAAAATTATTACGGCTTTTTGAAAACTCAAAATTGGATTCTGCCAAAGACAATATGTTATATTTACACCGTTATGACTTTTGACTTTTAGAAATCAGCCCGGGTTGACATCAAAGAGGCAGTATAATTTTTTTTCTTCCAGGAAAATCCTAAAAGCGAGTGAATTCTTACGGCTTTTTGAAAACACAAAATTTGAATCCAGCAAAGCCAATATGTTACATTTACACCATTATGACTTTTGATTTTCACAAATCAGCCAAAGCTGACATCATAGAGGCCGTATAATTTTTTTTCTTCTTGGAAAACCATAAAACCTAACGAAAAATTCTTACGGCTTTTTGAAATCTCAAAATTGGAATCCGCCAAAGCTAATATTTTACATTTTCACCGTTATGACTTTTGACTTTCAGAAATCAGCCCGAGATGACATCATAGAGGCCGTATAATTTTTTTTCTTTTGGAAAACCCTAAAACCTAACGAAAACTTCTTACCGCTTTTTGAAAACTCAAAATTGAAATCTGTCAAAGCCAATATGTTACATTTACACCGTTATGACTTTTGACTTTCAGAAATCAGCCCGGGCTGACATGATAGAGGCCGTATACTTTTTTTCTTCTTGGATAACCCTAAAACCTAACGAAAAATTCTTACGCCTTTTTGAAAACTCAAAATTAGAATCTGCCAAAGCCAATATGTTACAGTTACACAGATATGACTTTTGACTTTTCGAAATCAGCCAGGTCTGACAACATAGAGGCTGTAAAAAAAAATTTCTTCTAGGAAAACAATAAAACCGAGTGAAAAATTCTTACGGCTTTTTGAAAACTCTCTGTCAAAGCCAATATGTTACATTTACAGCGTTATGACTTTTGACTTTCAGAAAAAAACCGAGTGAAAAATTCTTCCGGAGTTTGAAAACTCAAAATTGGAATCTACCAAAGCCAATATGTTACATTTACACAGTTATGACTTTTGACTTTCAGAAATCAGCCCGGGCTGACATCAGAGAGGCCGTATAATTTTTTTTCTTCTAGGAAAACACTAAAAGCGAGTGAAAAATTCTTACGCCTTTTTGAAAACTAAAAATTTGATTCTGCCAAAGCCAAAATGTTCTATTTACACCGTTACGACTTTTGACTTTTAGAAAATCAGCCCAGGCTGACATCAGAGAGGCCGTATAATTTTTTTTATTCTAGGAAAACCCTAAAATCGAGTGAAAAATTATTACGGCTTTTTGAAAACTCAAAATTGGATTCTGCCAAAGCCAATATGTTATATTTTGTAAGGACCCTAGTTCCTTAAGTGCGGATTAAAGGCGTAAATAAAAATTTCTATGCATAACAGAGTATAAAGGTTGTGTTGATGCCCTGAGCTATAAAATTATAGTGCCAAAATAAAGTTCCAAAAGGGATTAGTTACATTTTCAACCAATGAATGCTAATCATATAGCTTTACACACTCCTAGAGTAGATACTATACAAAAATTTAGCCTGCTATGCCAAAACCACTCCTTACTGGCTCACTGCATCAACCCGCCTTAGCCCGTCCGCCCAAAAGTACCTACAGGAACAACCCCAAACCATGAGCATGTATATAAATCATATTCGCAATAGTATGATCATAATTCAATGCGTAAACCATAAATGCAAATCACTTCCTGTACTTAACACATACAAAAGCTCCCTTGGTTGTCCCTGTACCATAATCACAATTAATTGATTATAACACCAATAATATATGACATGACATGCATCCGTTCCATGTATACCAATGGCCAATCCCAGTCTTATTATATCAGTGGCATAATACCCCTCGCGTTACATGACAGCGGCATTAATACCCCTCGCTTCGACATATTAGCGGCATAATATCCCTCGCATCAACATGACAGCGGCATGATCCTTCGCTTCGACATGTTTGCGGCAAATATTCTTCATCGCTAAATATGACAGCGGCAAGTATTCTATCATCGCCACGACATGAAGGCGGCAAGTATTCTTCATCACTGTGATATAACCTCGACTCACAATTACATGCAACCATAATGCATGTTCCAACTATATATGTAAGGACCCTAATCCTTATGTGCGGAATCAAGGCATAATAGAGCTAATATAAAAGATCAGAGTGTAAAAGAACGTGTTGAGTCTATGAGCTTAAGCATTACATGCCAAAAATAAGGACTACCAAATGGATTAATTACATTCCAATCAATGAATGCTATCAACTAGTTTTACACTACTCCTAGAGTAGACACTAGGCAAAATAATCCTGTCCTTCAAGTCCCAAAAGCATCCTCAACAAGCTCACCATCTCAACCCGTCTAGCCCTTCTATCATGCCAAACGTGTACCTACAAGGACAACCCCCAAACATGAGCAATAATAATCATTCATATTCAACACAATATGAAGATAAAGCGTAAATGCATAATCATAATAAAACACTTCCTGTTTTCCCCATGCATTTCAAACGCTTCCCGTTTGGTTGTCCCTGTACCATAACTCATGAGTATAATCAACAGATTATTTTTAATGGTCTAAACATGTCATGACATATACCATCTCAACAATACCAAATACTGATCACCAATCCCTAGTCTGTCCATCACAATGTATTTTAATGCCCCTCGCTTATTTACATATAGGCGGCATAGGATAACCTCGCTTCAATGGACTGCGGGACTCCCACCCTTCGCCTCTCATTGAGCGGCAAATACCCTTTCCTCGCCCTATATGATAACCACGCTCAAATGTGACATGCGGCGCTCCCACCCCTCGCTTCACATTTAGCGGAACCAAACCAAATAGCGGCAAGCATTAAAATCATCAAGGGATGATCACGACTCATGGGATATGCACCAATAATCATATGCATCTATAAACATCATGCATAACATGTATTTGCATCCACAATGCAATACCACATATATACTTGCATCCACAATGCATAACAATAAGTATATAAGATACATGTACCGTTGGGGTGCCCGTACGTCCACTACGTACCTTTCCAAAATGTAGGATATGGTAGGACTTCAATGCCTTGGCTGTGTTGCCACCTGGGTTGGTTCTCTTGGGGACCTCAAATCACCCAACAATCTCCACAAATCAAGATTTTTGAAAGGGTTCTCTTCACCCCAATGCTCAAGGACGAAAATGGAAGGGAAGGGTTTGGTGGAAGTTGATTTTGGTAAGTTAAAGTGAGAGTGGATGAGGTGTGGTTGGGTATAAAAGGTGAGTTTATTAAAATGCATACCAAAATATCCCATGGTGTATAAAACACCCCAACATGATATTTTCCAAAGCATTAAACCAAAATGCACCATAATATCAATTAACACATGATTTCTAATTAAATGCTAACCAAGGCAACTAAATCATGCTTCCAACCATAATTCCCAACATACCCAACATGCACCCTGAAATGCTATCCCGGGTCACCCTATCCACATGACCATGCATTTCCATATGATAAAATCAAACCAATGCATAATTAATTACCACATAATTAATCATATAAACACAATTAATGCACCAAATTGCAATTAATCATTTCGGGATATCACAATACTCCCCTACTTATAAGATTTCGTCCTCGAAATCACATGCACTTACCCCAAAAGGAAACTAAACATAAACACATACCAGAGAATAGTTCCGGGTAGTGCTGCACCATATGCCGCTCCGTCTCCCACGTAGCCTCCTCGACACCCCTGCGATCCCACTGAACCTTGATCATAGGTATCACTTTGTTCCGAAGTCTGCGGTCTGCTCGATCCAGAATTCTAACAGGCCGTTCCACATAAGACACATCGGATTCCAACTGAACTTCGGAAGGCTGCAACACATGCGACGGATCCGGCTCATACTTCCGCAGCATCGACACATGAAATACATCATGTATAACAGATAAAGAAGGCAGCAAGGCCAGTCGGTAAGCTAAAGTGCCAATGCGCTGCAAAATCTCGTACGGTCCAACATACCTCGGAGACAGTTTCTGTGATGACCAGGGATTATAGGTGTTAATCCCGTAGTGTTAATAATCCCTAAAGTGGTTTTACGTGGCGATTTGGAATTTAATCGAGGTGTTGGGCCTTCTGGGCTCGTTTAATTGGGTAGTTGGGATCGTTGGATCCAGAGTTTGAGATTGTATTCTCATTTGGGTGAAAAACCTAAGAGTTGGGTTTTTGATGTGTCTCGGGATCTCGGGTGCTGTGTGAGCACCGGTAGGGGGTTTTGGAGTTAGAGAGAGGGTTTTTGAAAACAGATGATTTTTAAGGAATCATGATGTATTTGTGGGGCTATTAATTTTTCGGGGTATTTTTGCTATAAATACCATTTGAACCCAAAATTTTGCATTAAAATTCATTTCAGCCCACTTTCCTCTCTCTCCCTCCCGCGCGCGATTTCCCGACCTCCCCTGCCCTCGCCGCTTCAGGCGATGCGCCCGCCGCCGTCCGGCCGCCGTTCGGCGCATGCGACCTACCACCGGCTTCGTCTCGTCGAGGCGCAGCTTTCCCCTCCGTCAATTTGAAGTTTCATCGCGTTTCTCGTTCGGATTTTGGCTGGAGGCGTCGATCCCCAATTTCTAGGGTTCATCGGATTTCGTCCGATTTCTTCCGAATTTTGATTGGGTAACCTCTCTTACCCCTTTTTCGTCATTTTCGTGTATTTCCCTGCCATTATTGTGTTCGAATTTGATGAATTATTAGGGTTCGAATTTAAGGGCTTGTTTGGGGTTCGAATTTAAGGGGTTGAGTTCGAAAATTGGGGGTTTTTGGCAAGGGGTGTTGATTCTTGCTTGGATAGCTTAATTCTCATTTTAGATGAATTATGGTATTTATTTGGGTTCGAAATTGTGAGATTCGGGTTCGATTTTTGTAGGGTGTTCTTGAACAAATTTCGATATTGTCTCATTTATTTCCCTCCCTGCATGTACCCTGCCCCGGGTCTTTTAAGAGGTTAATTGTCGTGTGTTGACAATATTTTGAGGTTTATAGGTGTGCTTGAGCATGGGTTGCATGTTCGTAAATAATTATGAATTATTTATCGTGTTAGCACATCATTCCTCGGGGCATGGAACTCGAGCAAGGTTTGGCTCGGACTTCGGAGATTTAAGGTACGTGCGACGTACGAGCATTTCTATATATTTGGGCATTTGTGAATGCATAATGAAATTTGATTTCATTGAATAATCGCGCATGAGGATTATATATATATATATGTTGATATAGCCAAGGAATGACCCAAATCTTGATATCGCCGCTTGTAGCGTGCGTGACACTAGAGTAGGATGACTCTTACATGATATATGGGGTACTGGGTTTATATGACCATTGTAGGGCATTTGAGATGCCTGAGAATGATCGTGGGATCATGTATTCATTATAAGACATTTGAGATGTCTAGGTATAATGAAGAATTGGTAAAATAAATGCTAGGCATTTGAGCTATCTGTGATTGATAGCGAGGTTGTGAAATCAGTATTAGATATTGAGATATCTATATTTGCATGTTTAATGAGTTTGCAACCATTATCTGTTGATATTCGAGTATTAGACATGCGATGAGTTAATCAATGCGTTGATTTACTGATTTTTGAGATTTGATGAGTTTGATGATTGTGAGAACAGGGACAGTACACGGAATCCCGGATGAGGATGTTGCCATCCAGGGAGTATCATTTAAAATTCATTAATATTTACTTGTGTTGTAAATTATGAATTTCATTATTGTGATTATGAGATTTTGTGTATTGGTATGCTCACCCCCTTGGGGGGCTGTCTCTGTTGGGGCAGGTGAACAGGTGCATCGATGGCTGTGGAGCTGAGCTCGAGTTGTTGATTGGATGTACTCACAGGATCGTGGTACCAGGGCTTGATGGAGCACGGTATCGTATAGAGTACTTATATACACCCGAGGTTTATATACACATTTATGATGCTCGCATGTGAGCACGGACATTCTTGTATATGGGTTGTATATAAAGGCATGAGCCTTCCTCTCTTTCATTATATGTTGCATGCAATTGTGTAGAATTGCTAATGATATGAGAGTCGTTAGTGTATTATGTGGGTGTTGAGACCCATTTATGTCGTCATATGTGTGGTGTCTTCCCTGGCTGGGAATTTACTTGGTATTACTGCTTTCTGATGAGTATTATGTTTTCCCTGGCCGGGAATTATGTTATGTGTTGTGCTTTTATTTCGGGATAGCTCTATTTATGGGGAGACTCTGCCCAAATTTTTATAAAAGTCCACAATGTGAAAAGTGGCAAAAAGGGATGGTATTGGGCGAACCTTGTGAGTCTATTTCGTTGTTAGGCAGATGACCTTTTAACATTGAGTGTTAAAGGAATTTTTTATAAATGCCATGCAATGATAGAGTATCATCTGAGCTTCCCGATTGGCTTTTTATTGAAAGCATGTGCCACACATAGTGGTTAATACACTAATTAAGGGTTAAGGGCTTGGGGTCCTTACATTAGTGGTATCAGAGCAGTGGTTGCTCTTTGGGGCTGTTAAGGGCCTAAGAAGTTATTGATAGCACATACTTATGCATGATGGCATTAATGTTGTATGACATGACTAGTTGTTTATGTGCTTTTTCTGATATGAAAAGTAGTGTTGCTAATCAGTGTGATTGCAGGAATCGTGTGGAACACGATAGGATGGCATTAATTGTGATGTCTGGCACTCCGTGTGTTATGTGCCAAGGAATCTGATTTTGTAAGAGAATCAGGTAAAGGGATATTTCCGAGGTAACATGTCTTGGTATACGTATTGACTTGCAAGTGGTTGCATTTATGCATTGGATGATTGCTGCATAGCGTATATGGCTATTGTTGCTAACCATGATGGTTGCAGGTTACAGGAAATATGGAGTACGTAAGCGACGTACGGGTATCCCAACGGTAACATGTATTCATGTTTGTCTGTGTGACACATGATGAATGCAATGTGATGCATTACTGTTATGATACATGTTATTATGCATTGTTGTTGCATATTATGCATTGTTGTTGCATATTGTGATGTGGAATAAAGAGGTGTATTCCACGAGTCAGGGCGATCACAGTTAAGGTTTTAATGCTTACGCTTTATCGCTGCGCATGTGGAGCGGGAGGGGGGAGGCTCGCTGGCACATGGAGGCGAGGTTACGCATTATCGCTGCGCATGTGGAGCGGGAGGGGGGAGGCCCGCTGGCACATGGAGGCGAGGTATACCATACTGAGCGGGGAAGCATTAACATAACTGATGATGACTGACTCAAGAGAGGATGATGATGCATTCCTTTGTGATGACACGGATGATAGCGGTGATGTGTCCCGCTGTGTCGATTTATATTCATTCCTTTGTGATGACACGGATGATAGCGGTGATGTGTCCCGCTGTGTCGATTTATATTCATTCTTTTGTGATGACACGGATGATAGCGGTGATGTGTCCCGCTGTGTCGATTTATATTCATTCCATTGTGATGACACGGATGATAGCGGTGATGTGTTCCGCTGTGTCGATTTGTATTTATAGTGACGGTTCATTCCGCTATATTGATTGGCGAGGGTTCATTCCGCCAGGTGTATTTATAGCGACGGTTCATTCCGCTATATTGATTGGCGAGGGTTCATTCCGCCAGGTGTATTTATAGCGACGGTTCATTCCGCTATATTGATTGGCGAGGGTTCATTCCGCCAGGTGTATTTATAGCGACGGTTCATTCCGCTATATTGATTGGCGAGGGTTCATTCCGCCAGGTGTATTTATAGCGACGGTTCATTCCGCTATATTGATTGGCGAGGGTTCATTCCGCCAGGTGTATTTATAGCGACGGTTCATTCCGCTATATTGATTGGCGAGGGTTCATTCCGCCAGGTGTATTTATAGCGAAGGTTCATTCCGCTATATTGATTGGCGAGGGTTCATTCCGCCAGGTGTATTTATAGCGACGGTTCATTCCGCTATATTGATAGGCGAGGGTTCATTCCGCCAGGTGTATTTATAGCGACGGTTCATTCCGCTATATTGATTGGCGATGGTTTATACCGCCGGACACGGATGATAGCGGTGATGTGTTCCGCTGTGTCGATGATGATGATTCACCTCTTTGTGATTATTGGTGATGATTCGTGCCGCCGTATATATAGATAGCGATGCCTCTTTCCGCTATTATGTGGACGATGATTCATGCTCAGGTGTATAGCGAGGTTTCATGCCACTTATTATATGACGAGGTGTCATGCCGTCGATTCTATAGCGAGGGATTGTGCCGCTATGTACTCAGCACAGGATTTTGCTGCCTTCGAGCGATGGGTGCTGATTACGCACTATTATTGAGCGACGGAGACAGGTATGCCGCTATATTGTTAGCGATGAGGTATGAGATATTGCTATTCTATTAGCTTTATTGTATCTGGTATGCGTTGATATACATGTTTTATTATGACTATTTTACTAGCATGATAGTGGATGACATACGCTGATGTACATGTATCGTCACTAGTTGACAATGTCTTAGATGCCATGAGTTGGCATGTGTCATCACAGGATGACGATGACGATGGTGTAGGAGATGTCTTGTAAGACATGCATCATCGTTACGATGAACAATGCGTTGAGTATACGTATTCAGTGGTATGCCTTGGGTGCCAGTGTTGGACACAAGGTGGTGTGTGCGTCACCGATTGACGTGACCCTTATACCGAGCGGGTTGCTCGAAGAATGGATGTGTGGGACCCGACTCGGGCACATATTACTTTAACCCTTATCTGGCACCACATTCCCTACTATATAAAAAATATAGATATATTTGTAGGGTATTACTTTAAAACAATCCATACATAATAATTAATCATATTACGTTAGCAGAAGTGTTCAAACAATTAAATATATTTCGTTAGCGGAAGCGTTCATAATATCTATTAACAAAATACAATCCCGGCAAACTCATTCTAATGATCTGATACTTAACCAAAGAAGAAATACTATCAGTAGTTGATAAGCCAATATTTTTCCATTTTCCTTATTATCCCCTGATCCTGGATCCCGTTCTCCTGTATCTGGAACTCATGATAAATAACAAAAAGAAAACAGAGGTTAAGTCTTTAAGGACTTAGTGAGGGAATAACAATAGCTTTTCATGTATATAATAACAAATAATGCAATATGTCGATATGATATGTCATGTAACAAGAGATAACACTGCGATCAAATAATATTTCACTGAAACGATGACGTTTACGACTTGAGAAGGAATATCGTGAGCTAAAGAGGTGGCTCCCACCCGACATTAAGGTGTAGCACTTTTCCCCACGTATCCGGATCAGGAAATATGATCAACGAAACAAAGACAAATTAGGACAATAGAATGAATATCGTGGGCTAAAGAGGTGGCTCCCACCCGACATTAAGGTGTAGCACTTTTCCCCACATATTCGAATACGATCCAATACAAACATTCATTTACGAGCCGAGGTGAACCATTCTCCGGACCGATACGGTGCGCGTTGTTCAGATGAACCATATACCCGGATTCTCATCCGTTGTTCATTGGACTCACTTTCCGGGCCGAGGCCACGTTGTCCAGTGGACTCATGTCCAAGGCTCCATTCATTCATTCATTCAAGGGAATAGATTAGTGATAAACACAGTACTTTCATATGCAGGCAATATGATCAATGAAACATTATAATGAACAACATGATAACATAAATGGAAGGTACGTCATTGAATAAACATTTACAGTAAGTTCCAGGCCAAATGCCAAAGAGGCTATATAGAAAGAATTCGGTAGTACACCTCACTATGTGCAGACAATATGAGCAATGAAACATTATAATGAACAACATGATAACATAAATGGAATGTACGATATTGAATAACATTTACAGTAAGTTCCAGGCCAAATGCCAAAGGGGCTATATAGAAAGAAAACCGTAATAGACCTCACCTCATTACGCGATCTTAACTTGATTGGCTCGATTTTGAACTCAAATGCCAATAACAATCCTATGAACATAATATAAGGTAATTATAATGATTATCAATCTAAAGGTATGGTTTAACATTTTAAGAATCATTTTTTGTACGAAACTGATCCGGAACATTTTAAGCAAACATTTGAAAATTCATTAAAAATCAAGTTTAAGTCGAAACTTCACGAAACTTTCCAGAAATGTCTTAAATCAGTTCAGCAACGTTCGGAGCTCGGAATTTCAATAATCGTGCCGGCGCGTGAGATACACGCGCCACCGTGCCGGCGCGTGGGAATTCTCCGGAAACCACGCGCGGCTGAAAGTTTTACAGGATGTCCGCCTTGTTCCGATCTACGACTTCTATTTAGAAACCATTTTGAAATTCCCAGCCGATTGTGCCCAGATTTTGGTTTTATAAAATGATTTACTAGTGTATTTCAGTCGCCTGAAAATAGTGATTCCGATGAGTTCTTCGACCAACGGCCGGCACATATGTAAAGTAAAACATATTTAAAACACTCTTTGTTTGTAAAACATTTTCGAAATCTATTTTAAAAGCTGTGAAATCGAAGCTTGAATATGCTACCTTGAAATGGGTTTCTGAGATTCTGGCAGCACATTGTTCTTCGTGTTCTTGTATTTTCTGGGCAATATCAGCTTGTGATTTTTCAACACCTCCTTTACAGGAGATGATCTGGGTATGTGAGGAGTGTTGTGGAATATTTTCGGAATTTTCGGACAAGGTTTGGTAATTTTCCTCATAATTTCTCTATTGCCCCATATTCTACAAAAATCCTACACTCTAACTTTCTCCCAAATTCTAACATTCTCTACTTCAATTTTGTGTTAATGAAATCTGGTGAATGAAGGGGGTTATTTATAGGCAAAAAGGAAGGGCTTAAGCCACAATTGGGGAGACATGTGGCTTGGCCAAGAAATGACATGTGCTAACCTAAAAATTAATATTTTAATCCTTTAAATATTATATTTATTATTTAATATAATATGCTATTGCAATAATACATAAGTTTGTTTTACAATGAATTTATCTACCTATGTTCTACTTGTAAATATATTAGAGTTTAAAATAAAATTTGTAAATCACTTTTATTAATAATTTCTTGATTATTCTTTTGGTACTTATAATTGTTTAAACTTTTTATTATGTTTGTTCCTATTTTATTATATTTATGTCTAAAGTATATTAATACAAGTTATATTTATACATTTTGTTTGCGAGTAAAGTTTTTAATGAATAATGTTTTAACCAAAATCAAATATTCATACTCAAGAGTATAATTATATTTTCCTCTAATTCTTTATGTAAATTTAATATTACAAGTAATATACGGATTCACTTTGTGAATGATTTTAGTTATTGGTATGTTTTACAAATATATAATTTCCAATAAATAGTTATATTGTTTATTCTTTCTTTTATTATATTTTTCTTTTATTATCTATTTTGATGTATGCATTTTTAATATATTAAGATGATTATTTTAGTAACATTTAAAATAGCTTCAAATTATTTTGTCAAAATTTTGTAATTGAGATTTTAGGGGTGTTACAATCTCCCCTCCTTCAAGGAATCTGGTCCCCAGATTCCATCCTTGTCACGGCAGAAGACATCTTCTTAGTAGTACGTACTTCAGCATCCTAACTTTTTTCATCTTCATTTCTGTAGTTTACGCATCGATGTCCTTCATCAAGTTGATCTTCTAGCAATGATTCTCTACGGATCTTCTTGTTGACGTCAAGTCGAGAAAACGACACTTGTGATTTTTTTCAGTTTCTGATAAAGCAGCCTCAGTTTTCCTCTGAGTTATGAATCTCGACTACTTCGAACCCTTAGTTACTTATTTATCATCATTAATATTAATATTGTTATTATTTTTATTATTATTATTTCTGGTTATGCATAGGTTTTCTTACTCGTATTTAAACATTAATCCAGAAGATAGTTTGAGGTAATTTCTACATCTCTATGAAGAGACCAATAAACATCTAAAAGAATTCTAAGATTGTTATGGTGTTGATTAGGTATTAGGATATGTCATGTCTTCATTAGTCGAAGTTAATATCGTAGTTCAAATTATTTATTTGCTATTATTGTTATGGTTTTATTTAACATTGGTTTAGCATAAATTAACAAATCATTTTATTCATTCCGAGTAACTAGGTTAGATCAACAAAATACTATTGATTGCTCATAAGTATATCTTCTATTGTACATAATTAGTGATCTTAATATTCATAGACTGACATTATTGTCTAATGAAAGTTTGACTTGCTTTAAGAGATATCAATTATGATTGTTGGGTTGGTGTCTTCTCTCTCTGATGAGTGTGTATTCTTTAGAAGAATTAAAGATTGAATAGAGGAACTTCCGAACATTTGGTGATCTCAGATGTGTCGATAATAATGATTAGTATCCGGATAAGAATGAAGGAGTATAAGCGAAAGTCATTGGTCCGAGAAGGATTTTTTTTTTTATATTTTTGTCCACTATGGAGGAATGAAAGTAGGGCAGAGGCAATCAAAGAAGCTGACTATCATCAACAACAAAAATTTTGATGTCAAGTTCAAATGAGTCATTTACCAGATCGAAATGAGGTATAAATTAACAAAGAAACTGACCGGAGTAGCTTACGCCGCAAAAGACCTCTGGCTGAAAAGATTGAGTGAACTTCAAAGGGAAGAAATGTTAGACTCAAATTCAATCCAAGATAACGATTATGCTTAGACTTTTCTCTCTGGTAGCTAAATTTACCTTGGTTCGAACTTTCTCCTCTCTTACGGCCAATTGGATGCTGGAATCTTGGGTTTGAGCTTTTTATCTTTCGCTCGAGCATCTTAGATATAAGTTGGTTGTTTCCACAATCCGTGAATTTTCACTTTTTCAATAATTTCTTCGGTGTGATTGGATTTTGTTGCAATATCCACATCCCTTTTGATTTTTCTATCGGTCTTCTCGAAGTCTTCTGCTCGA
This sequence comes from Haberlea rhodopensis, assembly GCA_907163345.1. NCBI lineage: Eukaryota > Viridiplantae > Streptophyta > Magnoliopsida > Lamiales > Gesneriaceae > Haberlea > Haberlea rhodopensis. The sequence goes on along the minus strand of CAJQUN010000474.1, from coordinate 89,947 downwards.
AGGTTCTTCATGCTTGCTGTGTTAGGTCTCCTTCTCTAAACCTCTTTTCCTGTTACTTGTTTCCAAGGAATTTGAGGTTTTGTGTTTTCTTCATCCTCTTCTCTTTTAGGGCAGAGGTTTGATTTCGGTCTCCACTCGAAGTCGTAGAGCTTAAATAGCGGTGAAGCTAAAGTCTACAAGTTCGCTAGATAGGTTGCCCAACAAATGTCTAAATTTAAGCCTTTGACAAATTCTTCGTCATTCTGAGCTCATCCTTGATGTATTGAGGATCGTAGTTAGGTAGTGAAATTCAACTTCGTATTCTGCCACTGTCATGATGCCTTAAGCGAAAGTCATAAATTCTTGTTCTTGAGTGTTGAGTATTATTTGAATTATATACCTACCTTGGAATTTTTGCAGGAAGTTGGCACAAGTCTTCGGTGTGTTGTTTCTCCTCCACTGATGTTCTTTGACTTGACATCAATTATGTGTCGCCTCTTCGAATGGATAGAATGCAAAATTCACATTTTGTTCTTCGGAGTAATCAAGAGTGGAGAAGACTTTCTCTAATTTGGTGATTAATGATTCCACGTGCTGGGGTGGCTTGAAACGTAGGTAGTCTAAATCTAAGGAATTCCTGATCACTTGTTACTCGAGACATCGATTACTCTCACCAAAGTTTCTTGGTTGTGGCTGCTGAAAGAACTGCACGGATTGTTGAGATATGTCGAACACATTTCTTCGATCTTGTTCTTGCTATGAAATATGATGTTCCTTCCCTTGGTTTCCAACCAACTGTCGCGTAGCGGTTTCATCAATGCTGGAGGGGTTATTTCGTCTTGCACTTGATGATGCTTCCTAGACCAGGGATTATTTCTCGACGACATAAAATTAATGTAAAGGTTGTGTTTCAAAACAAATTTATTTTAAATCAAGAGTTAATATTATATTAATGCACAAAGTAAAATTAATAACTAGAATAAAGCTAAGTCACCATTATTGAAATAGTGACAACAACGGGGAAAAATGTTTTGGTGCTAAACTGTCAATCCTCCTTGGTTGATCTTGGATTTACTCGATCTAAGTGTCAATCATAATAGACTCAATAGAAGAAACTGTCGAGCTCGGCCTATAGCACATTCCATGGTTACCTTATATCTTATGGATCCCAAAACTTACATGTAGGTGAAATTCAACTCTTGAGGTTACTAAAGATTGATTGATCTTTCTTACCAAGACGATCTAAGCATACTTTTACTGTACTTTTACCCTGAAATAAACCAGTTGAATTCATCAATATCTTACAACCCAAAGCATAAAATTCTTACAGAGTTTATTCTATGACCAAAGATATTTCGGAATGGACTTGAAGCCTGGGAGCCTGGGCTCTGATACCACCTCTGTGAGACCCGACTCGGGCACATATTACTTTAACCCTTATCTGGCACCACATTCCCTACTATATAAAAAATATAGATATATTTGTAGGGTATTACTTTAAAACAATCCATACATAATAATTAATCATATTACGTTAGCAGAAGTGTTCAAACAATTAAATATATTTCGTTAGCGGAAGCGTTCATAATATCTATTAACAAAATACAATCCCGGCAAACTCATTCTAATGATCTGATACTTAACCAAAGAAGAAATACTATCAGTAGTTGATAAGCCAATATTTTTCCATTTTCCTTATTATCCCCTGATCCTGGATCCCGTTCTCCTGTATCTGGAACTCATGATAAATAACAAAAAGAAAACAGAGGTTAAGTCTTTAAGGACTTAGTGAGGGAATAACAATAGCTTTTCATGTATATAATAACAAATAATGCAATATGTCGATATGATATGTCATGTAACAAGAGATAACACTGCGATCAAATAATATTTCACTGAAACGATGACGTTTACGACTTGAGAAGGAATATCGTGAGCTAAAGAGGTGGCTCCCACCCGACATTAAGGTGTAGCACTTTTCCCCACGTATCCGGATCAGGAAATATGATCAACGAAACAAAGACAAATTAGGACAATAGAATGAATATCGTGGGCTAAAGAGGTGGCTCCCACCCGACATTAAGGTGTAGCACTTTTCCCCACATACTTTCATATGCAGGCAATATGATCAATGAAACATTATAATGAACAACATGATAACATAAATGGAAGGTACGTCATTGAATAAACATTTACAGTAAGTTCCAGGCCAAATGCCAAAGAGGCTATATAGAAAGAATTCGGTAGTACACCTCACTATGTGCAGACAATATGAGCAATGAAACATTATAATGAACAACATGATAACATAAATGGAATGTACGATATTGAATAACATTTACAGTAAGTTCCAGGCCAAATGCCAAAGGGGCTATATAGAAAGAAAACCGTAATAGACCTCACCTCATTACGCGATCTTAACTTGATTGGCTCGATTTTGAACTCAAATGCCAATAACAATCCTATGAACATAATATAAGGTAATTATAATGATTATCAATCTAAAGGTATGGTTTAACATTTTAAGAATCATTTTTTGTACGAAACTGATCCGGAACATTTTAAGCAAACATTTGAAAATTCATTAAAAATCAAGTTTAAGTCGAAACTTCACGAAACTTTCCAGAAATGTCTTAACTCAGTTCAGCAACGTTCGGAGCTCGGAATTTCAATAATCGTGCCGGCGCGTGAGATACACGCGCCACCGTGCCGGCGCGTGGGAATTCTCCGGAAACCACGCGCGGCTGAAAGTTTTACAGGATGTCCGCCTTGTTCCGATCTACGACTTCTATTTAGAAACCATTTTGAAATTCCCAGCCGATTGTGCCCAGATTTCGGTTTTATAAAATGATTTACTAGTGTATTTCAGTCGCCTGAAAATAGTGATTCCGATGAGTTCTTCGACCAACGGCCGGCACATATGTAAAGTAAAACATATTTAAAACACTCTTTGTTTGTAAAACATTTTCGAAATCTATTTTAAAAGCTGTGAAATCGAAGCTTGAATATGCTACCTTGAAATGGGTTTCTGAGATTCTGGCAGCACATTGTTCTTCGTGTTCTTGTATTTTCTGGGCAATATCAGCTTGTGATTTTTCAACACCTCCTTTACAGGAGATGATCTGGGTATGTGAGGAGTGTTGTGGAATATTTTCGGAATTTTCGGACAAGGTTTGGTAATTTTCCTCATAATTTCTCTATTGCCCCATATTCTACAAAAATCCTACACTCTAACTTTCTCCCAAATTCTAACATTCTCTACTTCAATTTTGTGTTAATGAAATCTGGTGAATGAAGGGGGTTATTTATAGGCAAAAAGGAAGGGCTTAAGCCACAATTGGGGAGACATGTTGCTTGGCCAAGAAATGACATGTGCTAACCTAAAAATTAATATTTTAATCCTTTAAATACTATATTTATTATTTAATATAATATGCTATTGCAATAATACATAAGTTTGTTTTACAATGAATTTATCTACCTATGTTCTACTTGTAAATATATTAGAGTTTAAAATAAAATTTGTAAATCACTTTTATTAATAATTTCTTGATTATTCTTTTGGTACTTATAATTGTTTAAACTTTTTATTATGTTTGTTCCTATTTTATTATATTTATGTCTAAAGTATATTAATACAAGTTATATTTATACATTTTGTTTGCGAGTAAAGTTTTTAATGAATAATGTTTTAACCAAAATCAAATATTCATACTCGAGTATAATTATATTTTCCTCTAATTCTTTATGTAAATTTAATATTACAAGTAATATACGGATTCACTTTGTGAATGATTTTAGTTATTGGTATGTTTTACAAATATATAATTTCCAATAAATAGTTATATTGTTTATTCTTTCTTTTATTATCTATTTTGATGTATGCATTTTTAATATATTAAGATGATTATTTTAGTAACATTTAAAATAGCTTCAAATTATTTTGTCAAAATTTTGTAATTGAGATTTTAGGGGTGTTACAGGATGGATGCGCTATACATGTGATTGTACCGCAGCTTACGTTGGGGTGATCATATTACGAGTGGTGATACCCTTGAGGTATGCTCGTTGGAATGACTTTTGGCCCTGTAATTTGATGACAGGAGTAATCGTGGAGGAAAGTACTCGCTTTCTGTCGATGTGACATGTGGTAGACATGGTCACACCACCCTTGAGGGTGTAGGATGGGTCCTAAGGGAGTAGGATCAGGTTATGTTAAGTACTTAGGGACATTGGAGTGTCCAGGGTGTATCGGCATTAGAGGAATGTTGGATAAATACCCACTACTCTATTGAGTTTTCTTCCCACAGTATGTTATACCATGTGGAAACGTCCATCTTATTGGTAGGTTTGAGGTGAACCTAGAGAGGCAGAGACTAGGTTGTCTGCCACGTGTGTGTAGCACCATGATGGGCTTGCTAGAGCCGTTATACTGCTCGTTGGAACCAAGTTTGGCAAATCGTAAGGTGATACGATGTGGATTGTGGTGGACTCTAGAAGTCACCATGTCATTTGAGGTTGAGGTGGTGTATGCCTCAATGAAACGTGTATACGTTTATGTTTAATCTTGGTGAGACTTGTCTGGGACAGCTCAGGATGTTGGAGTACCAACAAGAGAGTCATCAGGTCGTTATTGACTCAATCTAAGGGAATCCGTGTATTTAGGACGCAATGGGTGTTATTGTATCCAGTTTTTCCGAACAGTGGTTCGAGACTAGTGGATCTCGAGTTCGATGGCACTTCCCTTGTGAGGAAGGGGGGTAGTACTACACCTATTTGGGGAATCTTTGAAAGATTCGGTAAGTTGGTGCATGTGGTGTTGATTTTGGGAATCACACCGTGTTGTTGATCGTCGATTATCATCCTCCACTGGATGGGAATGACTCAGGATTGACGGTTGTGTTTACGGCTTAAGGGTATGTTGTAGATACCTGAGCCAAGTGCATTGAGTGTGCATGTGGTGTTCGTGCTGAGGCAGGTATACCGAGGAGTATACGGATGCCAGTTGTTGATTTCCTTTCTGTCAAGCATAGAGTTATGCTATTTTAGGATGGTTAAATCTCTGATGAGAGATATGGAACACCTTGAGATTGGGAATCTCCATGGCAGGAATTTCGGATTGGTTGGGTGTCACTGTCGACACAAGCGTTGAGGATGCAATGGGTTTATTGCATGCCCTTTCAGAATTTGAAACTCTGTGGAGTCTCGATTGTTTATTACGACCAGGATGTGGTTCTTGGGATATCCGGAGGTGGACATCTTGTGAGATGTCTTTTGTGTGGATCGGTGGCCGTGAGTTACCCGATCCGAGTTGCAGAGGGTGCAACTGCTCCTTGGATGGAGGTGGTCTGTATAGCGGGAAACCAGGTTTGGTATGTGTACACCGTGGTATACTAGTGTTTCCCTCGTAACGATGTATGTTAGACATCGTGAGTCTTGATAGAGATGTCATGGAATGATATCTACGATAGGATCGGGAGCGATTCGAATCCTTGCAGTTTCAGTTGACTAACTGCTTTTGGACTGTTAACGTTGAGTTGTGCTGACGCTCTTTGACGTTATGATGGATTTGGAAGTCTATTCCACTCCAGAGTTTGACACGAGGTCAACTTTCTCAGGTTGAGGTGTCATTCAGGTTGCGTTCTTACTAGTTGTATTAGAACGAAGGATGACTGTCCGGTCTACAACCGTAAGTATTGGTTGTTTTGCAATCATGAGAGACTGCCTTTTTGGGATGACCCGATCGAGGTTATGGCTTCATATTGTGGTGTAGCCCGGGTGTTACGTGATACACCGGTGCTAATTTCGAGGACGAAATTCTTTTAGTGGGGGATATTGTGATGACCAGGGATTATAGGTGTTAATCCCGTAGTGTTAATAATCCCTAAAGTGGTTTTACGTGGCGATTTGGAATTTAATCGAGGTGTTGGGCCTTCTGGGCTCGTTTAATTGGGTAGTTGGGATCGTTGGATCCAGAGGTTGAGATTGTATTCTCATTTGGGTGAAAAACCTAAGAGTTGGGTTTTTGATGTGTCTCGGGATCTCGGGTGCTGTGTGAGCACCGGTAGGGGGTTTTGGAGTTAGAGAGAGGGTTTTTGAAAACAGATGATTTTTAAGGAATCATGATGTATTTGTGGGGCTATTAATTTTTCGGGGTATTTTTGCTATAAATACCATTTGAACCCAAAATTTTGCATTAAAATTCATTTCAGCCCACTTTCCTCTCTCTCCCTCCCGCGCGCGATTTCCCGACCTCTCCTGCCCTCGCCGCTTCAGGCGCTGCGCCCGCCGCCGTCCGGCCGCCGTTCGGCGCATGCGACCTACCACCGGCTTCGTCTCGTCGAGGCGCAGCTTTCCCCTCCGTCAATTTGAAGTTTCATCGCGTTTCTCGTTCGGATTTTGGCTGGAGGCGTCGATCCCCAATTTCTAGGGTTCATCGGATTTCGTCCGATTTCTTCCGATTTTCGATTGGGTAACCTCCTTACCCCTTTTTCGTCATTTTCGTGTATTTCCCTGCCATTATTGTGTTCGAATTTGATGAATTATTAGGGTTCGAATTTAAGGGCTTGTTTGGGGTTCGAATTTAAGGGGTTGAGTTCGAAAATTGGGGGTTTTTGGCAAGGGGTGTTGATTCTTGCTTGGATAGCTTAATTCTCATTTTAGATGAATTATGGTATTTATTTGGGTTCGAAATTGTGAGATTTGGGTTCGATTTTTGTAGGGTGTTCTTGAACAAATTTCGATATTGTCTCATTTATTTCCCTCCCTGCATGTACCCTGCCCCGGGTCTTTTAAGAGGTTAATTGTCGTGTGTTGACAATATTTTGAGGGTTATAGGTGTGCTTGAGCATGGGTTGCATGTTCGTAAATAATTGTGAATTATTTATCGTGTTAGCACATCATTCCTCGGGGCATGGAACTCGAGCAAGGTTTGGCTCGGACTTCGGAGATTTAAGGTACGTGCGACGTACGAGCATTTCTATATATTTGGGCATTTGTGAATGCATAATGAAATTTGATTTCATTGAATAATCGCGCATGAGGATTATATATATATATATGTTGATATAGCCAAGGAATGACCCAAATCTTGATATCGCCGCTTGTAGCGTGCGTGACACTAGAGTAGGATGACTCTTACATGATATATGGGGTACTGGGTTTATATGACCATTGTAGGGCATTTGAGATGCCTGAGAATGATCGTGGGATCATGTATTCATTATAAGACATTTGAGATGTCTAGGTATAATGAAGAATTGGTAAAATAAATGCTAGGCATTTGAGCTATCTGTGATTGATAGCGAGGTTGTGAAATCAGTATTAGATATTGAGATATCTATATTTGCATGTTTAATGAGTTTGCAACCATTATCTGTTGATATTCGAGTATTAGACATGCGATGAGTTAATCAATGAGTTGATTTACTGATTTTTGAGATTTGATGAGTTTGATGATTGTGAGAACAGGGACAGTACACGGAATCCCGGATGAGGATGTTGCCATCCAGGGAGTATCATTTAAAATTCATTAATATTTACTTGTGTTGTAAATTATGAATTTCATTATTGTGATTATGAGATTTTGTGTATTGGTATGCTCACCCCCTTGGGGGGCTGTCTCTGTTGGGGCAGGTGAACAGGTGCATCGATGGCTGTGGAGCTGAGCTCGAGCTGTTGATTGGATGTACTCACAGGATCGTGGTACCAGGGCTTGATGGAGCACGGTATCGTATAGAGTACTTATATACACCCGAGGTTTATATACACATTTATGATGCTCGCATGTGAGCACGGACATTCTTGTATATGGGTTGTATATAAAGGCATGAGCCTTCCTCTCTTTCATTATATGTTGCATGCAATTGTGTAGAATTGCTAATGATATGAGAGTCGTTAGTGTATTATGTGGGTGTTGAGACCCATTTATGTCGTCATATGTGTGGTGTCTTCCCTGGCTGGGAATTTACTTGGTATTACTGCTTTCTGATGAGTATTATGTTTTCCCTGGCCGGGAATTATGTTATGTGTTGTGCTTTTATTTCGGGATAGCTCTATTTATGGGGAGACTCTGCCCAAATTTTTATAAAAGTCCACAATGTGAAAAGTGGCAAAAAGGGATGGTATTGGGCGAACCTTGTGAGTCTATTTCGTTGTTAGGCAGATGACCTTTTAACATTGAGTGTTAGAGGAATTTTTTTATAAATGCCATGCAATGATAGAGTATCATCTGAGCTTCCCGATTGGCTTTTTATTGAAAGCATGTGCCACACATAGTGGTTAATACACTAATTAAGGGTTAAGGGCTTGGGGTCCTTACAGTTTCCCGTGCATCCCAAATCGCACAACGCCCCTGAAAGGCGAGATCTTCAAAAAGACCTTATCTCCCAACTGAAATTCCAACGGTCTCCGCCGTTTATTTGCATAAGCTGCCTGTCTGTCCTGGGCCGCTTTCATTTTCTGCCTTATCGTCTTTATATTTTCTTCCATCTCCGGAATCAACTCCGGTCCTCCGACCGATTTGCGGTCCAAATCATCCCAACACAAGGGTGATCTACACCGTCTGCCATAAAGAGCTTCAAACGGAGCCATCTGAATACTCGCCTGGTAGCTATTGTTATAAGAAAACTCTACCAAAGGCACTGAATCCTGCCAAGAAGCATCGAACTCCAAAACACAAGCTCTCAGCATGTCCTCGAGCGTCTGAATAGTGCGCTCGGTCTGGCCATCCGTCTGAGGATGATAAGCAGTGCTCAATCTGACTTCAGTTCCCAAGGCTGACTGAAGACCTTCCCAGAAATGAGATGTGAATCGCGGATCTTGATCTGACACTATGGAAACGGGGATCCCATGCAATCTCACCACATCTCTAATATACAGCTGCGCCATCCTCAAAAAGGTGAAAGTCATGCTATAGGGGATAAAGTGGGCTACCTTAGTCAATCGATCCACGATCACCCAAATAGCATCGAAGCCTGAAGTACTCCTCGGCAAATGAGTCACGAAGTCCATGGAAATGTGCTCCCACTTCCACTTCGGTATCTCCAAGCTTCTCAACTCGCCGCCAGGTCTCTGTCTCTCCAAGCTTCCTACGACATCTGATTTCATCCTTTTCCACCAAAACTGGCCACGTAGATCTTTATACATCTTCTTCCCGCCTGGGTGGATGCTAAGTCTGCTACTATGAGCTCGCTCCAAGATCCCTCTGCGCAACTCCGGCGTACTCGGAACCACCCAACGGTCACCCAATCTCAAAGACCCGTCATCGGCCACTCTGAATTTCGTTGGCTGACCAAGATGTACTAAAGATAACCACCTCTGAACCTCATCATCTGACCTCTGAGCTCTCCTGATGTTCTCATAGATATCTGGCTCAGCTAGCAAAGTTGATACATACACAGGTGATGCATCAATGTCAAAGTCGTATCCCAACTGGCAATAGGAGGTCATCATGGCTGACAGATGGATGACGTCCTCAGCAGAACTCCTCACTTTCCGGCTCAAAGCATCTGCTGTCAAATTAGCTTTCCCGGGATGGTACTCTATCTCACAATCATAGTCCTTGAGTAGGTCCATCCACCTCCTCTGCCTCATGTTCAGCTCTGCCTGAGTGAATAAAAACTTGAGGCTTTTGTGATCCGTGTAAATGGTAAACGACGTACCATACAAGTAATGCCTCCAAATCTTCAGGGCGAAGATGATAGCCGCCAATTCCAAGTCATGAACTGGATATCTGGTCTCATGCGGCTTCAACTGCCTCGATGCATAAGCTACCACATGCTTATCTTGCATCAGAACACACCCAAGGCCCTGAAGTGATGCGTCAATATACAGAACAAATCTTGAGTTCTCCGTAGGGATCACTAACACTGGCGCCGTCGTCAAACGATGTTTTAACTCCTGGAAGCTCTCCTCACAAGCTTCTGACCAAAAGAAAGGTACACCCTTCTGGGTCAACTGAGTCAGCGGCTTGGCAACCTTCGAAAAGCCCTCGACAAAGCGCCGATAATACCCGGCCAAACCAAGAAAACTCCGTATCTCGGGAACAGAAGTGGGGGCAGCCCACTCCATCACAGCCTCAATCTTCTTGGGATCTACAGATATCCCGCTGCTCGATATGACATGCCCCAGAAACACTACACTGCTTAGCCAAAATTCACACTTACTGAGCTTAGCATACAACTGATGCTCTCTGAGAATCTGAAGCACTGTCCTCAAGTGTTTCACATGTTCTTCCTCACTCCGGGAGTAGATGAGAATGTCGTCAATAAACACAATGATGAACTGATCAAGATACTGCTGAAACACTCTGTTCATCAGACTCATAAAGACTGCTGGAGCATTCGTCACGCCGAACGGCATCACTAAGAACTCATAATGTCCATATCGCGTCCGGTAATCGATGCACAACCGCATCGAGCCGTCCTTCTTCTTCACAAAGAGAACTGGTGCGCCCCATGGCGACACGCTCGGGCGTATATATCCCTTGTCAAGGAGATCCTGCAACTGCTCTTTCAACTCTCTCAACTCAGCCGGTGCCATCCTATAAGGTGCACGAGAGATAGCGGATGTCCCTGGCAACAGCTCGATCCCAAACTCAACTTCCCTAGCCGGTGGGAATCCTGGGATCTCTTCTGGGAATACATCAACGAACTCTGCCACCACTGGCACATCCTCAACTCTTAGTTCCTTATCCTTCCCAGACGTGTCCACGGCATAAATGAGATAGCCCGTGTGTCCACGTTCCAACAACTGAGTCATCTTGATCGCTGAAATCAACGGAATCTTCGCACGAGAACCGTTGCCATAGAAAGTCCACTGACTGCCCAACTCAGGTTTGAACTTCACTGTCCTCTGCCGGCAATCTACCACTGCCTGATATCTGTTCAGAACATCAATACCCAAGATGCAGTCGAAGTCTGACATACCCAGCACAATCAAGTCTGATCTCAATTCGTTGCCCTCAAAATAAATGAGGCAGTCTGCCATAAACTGATCAGCAACGACATTTCTTCCAGTGGGTGTCGAGACAAGGAGAGGCGTGGGTAAAGAAGACGTGCGCATATGGTGTCTTTCCACAAAACCCACCGATACAAAAGAATGGGAGGCACCTGTATCGATCAAAATAAAAGCAGGGTACGTAAATAAATGACACGTACCGGCGATCACCTCCTCTGGGGCTGCCTGGGCTTGCTCCCTGATCAGTGCATATACCTGCCCCTGGGGTGGTCCTACTGTCTGGCCTCCCGATGGTCGAGGCCCAAACTGCTGCCTCTGCTGAACTGTCCTATCGTCAAACCTCGGCCTGTTGCCCTGAAACTCTGACTGTCCTCCCCGAGTGGGGCAATACCGAGCGATGTGGCCCATCTTGCCACAGATATAACAGGCAGGACACTTGTTTGAAGAATGTGGTCCTCCACAATTGTTGCACCTCGGCTCTCCCGGCCTTTCCCCTTGTGAAGATCCTCGATTGGCGGACCAATTGCCCTTCTTGCCATCCTGCTTCTGACCAAAGTACTTCTTTCCACCAAATCGCGAAGATGAAGAGGCACCACGAGGCTTAAATGGCTCTCCTCGGGGCCTCAAACTATCATTGGTCTGTCTCTGTTGCGGTACCGGTGGTGGCATAGCACTAGAATAAGCTCCCACCCCAAGTTCGGCAAGCTCCGCCCTTGTGAGAGCATCATCAAAAGAAGTTGGGTTATTGGTGATAACCCGGTCATAGAGCTCCGGTCGCAACCCTTTCATAAAGTTCCTCATCTTAGCGTGCCCACTGGTGGCAATGTGGGGAACGTACCTCAACAACGAAGAGTACCGTGTGGCATAGTCTGCCACTGTCATGTTCCCCTGCTTCAAACTTGTAAATTCATCCCCCTTTGTCTGTCTCGCCGCTGTGGAGAAGTATCGGTTCAGAAACCTAGTCCTGAAGAGTGTCCAATCAATCACAGCACACAGTGCTCTCATTTCCATTACTGTGCTCCTCCACCACATCAGAGGTTTCTTGGCTAATTGAAACTCCGCCAGCCTCAGCCAAGCTGTCACAGCACAAAGAGCCGATACAAAGATCTGCTCAAGTCTTTCCAACCACTCTTCAGCCTCTTCTCCGGACTCTGTCCCCTCAAACCGGGACGGATGGTAAGACAGAAATTGCGTTAGACTGATCTCACCCGGCAGTAATAACTGAACCACTGGTTCCATGCCTACGGCCGGTGGAGGTAGAGGGTTCGCCTGTCCGATACTTGCATTCACACTACCCACATCTCCAACTTCCTCATTAGCAGCCATGCTGTAACACAAATGTTAACAACAATTCCAAAGCAATATATATGTTATGCCGTTAGATAACAGGAATGAGAATAATCACGTTAGTATAACAGGATATACATTAATATGCACCACATGCATAAACATGCTTCAAATGTAAGCACCTAGCCAAACATGCTAAGGCTACCCTTCACTCGTTCCCGGGTTCTCTAACCACTGCTCTGATACCACTAATGTAAGGACCCTAATCCTTAAGTGCGGAATCAAGGCATAATAGAGCTAATATAAAAGATCAGAGTGTAAAAGAACGTGTTGAGTCTATGAGCTTAAGCATTACATGCCAAAAATAAGGACTACCAAATGGATTAATTACATTCCAATCAATGAATGCTATCAACTAGTTTTACACTACTCCTAGAGTAGACACTAGGCAAAATAATCCTGTCCTTCATGTCCCAAAAGCATCCTCAACAAGCTCACCATCTCAACCCGTCTAGCCCTTCTATCATGCCAAACGTGTACCTACAAGGACAACCCCCAAACATGAGCAATAATAATCATTCATATTCAACACAATATGAAGATAAAGCGTAAATGCATAATCATAATAAAACACTTCCTGTTTTCCCCATGCATTTCAAACGCTTCCCGTTTGGTTGTCCCTGTACCATAACTCATGAGTATAATCAACAGATTATTTTTAATGGTCTAAACATGTCATGACATATACCATCTCAACAATACCAATTACTGATCACCAATCCCTAGTCTGTCCATCACAATGTATTTTAATGCCCCTCGCTTATTTACATATAGGCGGCATAGGATAACCTCGCTTCAATGGACTGCGGGACTCCCACCCCTCGCCTCTCATTGAGCGGCAAATACCCTTTCCTCGCCCTATATGATAACCACGCTCAAATGTGACATGCGGCGCTCCCACCCCTCGCTTCACATTTAGCGGAACCAAACCAAATAGCGGCAAGCATTAAAATCATCAAGGGATGATCACGACTCATGGGATATGCACCAATAATCATATGCATCTATAAACATCATGCATAACATGTATTTGCATCCACAATGCAATACCACATATATACTTGCATCCACAATGCATAACAATAAGTATATAAGATACATGTACCGTTGGGGTGCCCGTACGTCCACTACGTACCTTTCCAAAATGTAGGATATGGTAGGACTTCAATGCCTTGGCTGTGTTGCCACCTGGGTTGGTTCTCTTGGGGACCTCAAATCACCCAACAATCTCCACAAATCAAGATTTTTGAAAGGGTTCTCTTCACCCCAAAGCTCAAGGACGAAAATGGAAGGGAAGGGTTTGGTGGAAGTTGATTTTGGTAAAGTTAAAGTGAGAGTGGATGAGGTGTGGTTGGGTATAAAAGGTGAGTTTATTAAAATGCATACCAAAATATCCCATGGTGTATAAAACACCCCAACATGATATTTTCCAAAGCATTAAACCAAATTGCACCATAATATCAATTAACACATGATTTCTAATTAAATGCTAACCAAGGCAAATAAATCATGCTTCCAACCATAATTCCCAACATACCCAACATGCACCCTGAAATGCTATCCCGGGTCACCCTATCCACATGACCATGCATTTCCATATGATAAAATCAAACCAATGCATAATTAATTACCACATAATTAATCATATAAACACAATTAATGCACCAAATTGCAATTAATCATTTCGGGGATATCACAATATATGCAACCATAATGCATAAATAAGACCACATGTGCAACCATAATGCATAGCCAATTCAAAGCGTAATAAATACGTTTTACCGTCCGATGCTCGTACGTCTCACTACGTACCTTAGTTCCAAAAGTGGAGATGTCGTGGAACTTTATCTCCTTTGATGTGTGGCTACCTGGGATGGTTCTACACAATCACATGAATCCATATTAGAAGCCAATAAGTGAACCAGTGCCAAAAATAACATCATTTAAAACAAAATCCCAAAATCCACATTTTATGCCTTGCGATCGATCGCCATCTAAGCCCCGATCGATCGCCAAGTGAAGAGAAAATAGGCATCCAAGCACTGCCTCCACCGATCGATCGAACCATTTTACCGATCGATCGAGACATCACACCGATCGATCGGGAAAAATTACCGATCGATCGGTAAGCTCATTTCACGCCTTGTTCAGGCTCTGCCTTGCTCGATCGATCGGACCCTAATCTCGATCGATCGAGCAGCCTTGTTTTAGCGAGAAACTTCCATGTATGAGCTTCCAACAACACTCAAACTCATATACAACCAAGAACAACTCCCATGCTCAACATATAACCACAAAACAACCTTAAAATACAACCCCCAAACATAAACAAGATGTTGGAACAAGATCTGCCCCCCTTTAACCTCAAAAACAAGCTACAACCCAACCAAAACTCAACAAAACTCTACCATTGTGGAAGCTTACCACTTGAGCTCCAAGTTTTGTAATACCCCCGAAATGTCATGTAATTATGTGATATGATTATGTTCTACGATGATGAATTATGATGTGTTTAAGGGTTGTGGTGTATTTAAATTGGGGGCCATGATTTATGATATGATGATATGATATGATGATGCTACCACTCAATCAAAAAACTCCATCTCCTTCTCTCCTCCCCTTCTCCTCCATTTTCGTCCCAGAACAAGCTGCTTTAAGGCAAGGAAAGCTTGGTAAAAGTGTTCAAAGTCCTTGGAAAAAGAGGAGCAAGAAGAGGGGTAAGGATGTGTACTCTGTTTTTCGGAGGTCTTTGGTTAAGCTTGGGTTTTGGTGGGATGTTTTATTGCATGATAAATATAAGTATGGGTGGAACCTTGGTAGGGATGCTTACATGGTAGTATTAAGTAACTACTAGCATGGTTGTTTGAGCATTTTACATGATTTATGTGATAGATTTCTTGTTATGAATCTATGTGCTCGAAAAATCTGGAAAAGATAAGCATACTCTGTTTCTGTTAAAGTTGGTTGAGGATGAAGATTATGATGATGTTATGATGCATGTTAGCTTAGGTTTTTGTTAAACCTTTGATTTAAGAGCTTACATGGATATTTTATGAAGTTCTTCACATGCTTGTTTCAGCATGAAAGATGTATTATGTAGTAGAAATGTTGGTGTGAAAAGAGGTGCTCAAAAATCTGGGGAAATCCCGATTTTTCAGAGCTCTCGATCGATCGAGATTTGGTCCCGATCGATCGAGCGAGGCAGAAGGTCTAATGCATGTTTTCAAAATTTTGGTGCCGATCGATCGAAGGATTTCTCGATCGATCGGTGAAGCTCCTCGATCGATCGGTAAAATGTTCGATCGATCGAGCGAGGCAGAACACTAAGGCACTGTTTGTGCACAGTGTCTCGATCGATCGAGACCTTGGGCCGATCGATCGAGAGAGGCAGAAAGTTGAAAAATATAATGATGTTTTATTTTGTTAAGTTTATGATGTGAGATGGTTTTGAGGCATCTAATATGGTATTATGTGGTCTTGTAGAACCATCCCAGGTACCGGCACCATCAAGGAGATAAAGTCTGTTGACTCCTCCTCCTTTTGAAAAGGTACGTAAGAAGCGTACGGGCATCGGACGGCAACACACATCTCTATACTACAACTATGCTTTTACTGCATGAGTATTCACGATGAAATGACGGTGTTTATACGATGTTTACATGATGATGTTCATACGATGTTTAAGATGTTTATAAGATGTTTACGATGTTGTTAAGACGTTTATATATATTCATATGATGTTATTTGTGGTAAGATGCCACGGGGTAAGATGCCCTACATGGTAAGAGGCCATGATGTTATTTGTGGTAAGATGCCACGGGGTAAGATGCCCCACATGGTAAGAGGCCATGATGTTATTTGTGGTAAGATGCCACGGGGTAAGACGCCCCACATGGTAAGAGGCCATGCGATGTTTATAATGTGGTAAGATGCCACAGGGTAAGATGCCCATATGCATAATTGTAATGACCCCAAATACTTAACCCTTGATTAGTGTATTAATCATTATGTGTGGCACATGCTTTCCATAAAATCATTCGGGAACTCAGATGATACTTTACCATTGAATGGCAATTACAAAGTTTTCTTCAACATACAATGTTATAAGTTCATCATCCTAACAACAAGAGACTCATAGAGTTCGCCCTTCACACCACTTTTTACATTGTGGACTTTTATAAAAATTTGGGCAGAGTCTCCCCATAAATAGAGCTATCCCGAAATAAAAGTACAACACATAACATAATTCCCGGCCAGGGAACACATAATACTCATCAGAAAGCAGTAATACAAGTAAATTCCCAGCCAGGGAAGACACCACACATATGACGACAAAAGTGGGTTTCAACACCCACATAATACACCAATGACTCTCATATCATTCTAGCAATTTGACCTCTAATTGCATGCAACCTCAAATGAAAGAGAGAAAGGCTCATGCCTTTATATACAACCCATATACAAGTACCATCGTGCTCACATGCGAGCATCATAAATATGTGTATAACCATCATGGGTATATATATATAAGTACTCTATACGATACCGTGCTCCATCAAGCCCTGGTACCACGATCCTGAGAGTACATCCAATCAACAGCTTGAGCTCATCTCCAAAGCCATCGATGTACCTGTTCACCTGCCCCCAACAGAGACAGCCCCCAACGGGGTGAGCATACCAATTCCACAATTTCATAATCATAATGACATAATACATAATTTACTAAAATGTAAATATTGTGGAACATATGTGACACTTCCTGGATGGTATC
This sequence comes from Haberlea rhodopensis, assembly GCA_907163345.1. Lineage (NCBI taxonomy): Eukaryota > Viridiplantae > Streptophyta > Magnoliopsida > Lamiales > Gesneriaceae > Haberlea > Haberlea rhodopensis. Next base: position 72,891 of record CAJQUN010000474.1, on the reverse strand, counting down.
ATCCTCATCCTAGCGTACCCCTGTAATAACCCTGTTCTCAAAACAGATAAATCATCAAATCCTGAATATGCAGTTAATCATCATATTGGTTAACCCTAACCAGTTTCGAATTAACAACATTTCATAACATCTTTCTTTATCTAGCAATTATCATAATTCTAGATATCATATTGAGACTTCCTTAACTTCCGATACTAGTTAATCACTTCTCTGATTAACTACGTCTCTGTTCCTATTCATTACCAATAGGGAATAAAATACAGATATCCTAGATATCTAATCAATACCACATTTTCATTTCTTACTTCAAAGTAGCGTCATACTACTGGTGTTCGCTCCGGAGCGACCACACCCATCATTTGCTCGCTTCATAGCGGCACCAAACATTTCACCATGTGATTCAACATAACGTAACCAAGTCACGGTGCCATCATAGTAAAGCATTTCATGTATTTTAAATCATGCATCATACTTGTAAAACATCATTTAAGCTATGCTCGTACGCTAAACGTACCTTAAATCCTCGAAGTCCGAGCCAAACCTTGCTCGAGTTCCATGCCCCGAGGAATGATGTGCTAACACGATAAATAATTCACGATTATTTACGAACATGCAACCCATGCTCAAGCACACCCATAACCCTCAACATATTGTCGACACACGACAATTAAACATCTAAAAGACCCGGGGCAGGGTACATGCAGGGAGGGAAAACGAATGCAACATATCGAAAAATTGCTCAAGAACACCTTCAATAATTCGAACCCAACCAACACAAATCAAACCCAAATAATCACCATAATTCATCTAACACATGAATTAATCAATTAATAACAACAATAATCGCCCCACATGCCAAAACCCCCAAAATTCGAATTCAAGCCCTAACTTCGAATCCAATTCCTCAATTTCGAACACAATCAAGCATCATAATGCATCTAAATCATGAATTAAACCATCAATAGCAAGAATCATCACCCTTGCCAAAACCCTCCCAATTTTCGAACCAAACCCCACAAAATTCGAAAATAATTTCGAACCAAAATCACCAAATATAGCAGGGAATTACATGAGAGGGACGAAAAAGAGGTAAAGAACGTTACCCAAACGAAAATCGGAAGTAAAATCGACCAAAATCGATAAACCCTAGAATTTGGGGATCGGCGCTCATCTGCAAAATCCGAACTCAAACCGCGATGAAACTTCAAATTGCCGGAGGGGAAAGGAGCGCCTGGACGAGACGAAGCCGTGGGTAGGTCGGACGCGCCGAACGGCGGCGGGACGGCGGCGGCCGAAGCGTTTTCGTGCGCGGGGGACTGTAGCAGGCGGGATTCGGCGGGGAGAGAGAAGAAGGGAAGGTGGGGCTGAAATGCAATTTTTAATAAAAATCTCGGGTTCAACTTGTATTTATAGCAAAATACCCCGAAATACTAATAGCCCCACAAATACATCGTGATTCATTAAAAATCATCTGTTTTCAAAAATTCTCTCTCTAACACCAAAACCCCCTACCGGTGCTCACACAAGCACCCGAGATTCCGAGACACATCAAAAACCCAACTCTTAGGTTTTACACCGTAATGTGAATACAATCTCAACCTCGGGATCCAACGATCCCAACTACCCAAATAAACGAGCCCAGAAGGCCCAACATCGCGATTAAACTCCAAATCGCTACGTAAAACATCTTTAGGGGTTATTAACACTCCGGGATTAACATCTATAATCCCTGGTCATCACAATATCCCCCACTAAAAGAATTTCGTCCTCGAAATTAGCACCGGTGTATCCCGTAACCCCCGGGGTACACCACAACATGGAGCCATAACCTCGATTCTTGATCATAACAGAATCGTATTAATAAACGCGAGGATACTTACTTCTCATCAAACTCTGAAACAGGGCGACTTACCCAAAACCAATATATCACCCAAGAGGCAAAACGTACCTCAATGCGGGTCATCCTAAAAGTCAGCCTTTCATGACTGCAAAACAACCAATACTTACGGCATTAGATCGGACAGTCATCCTTAGTTCTAATACAATTAGTATGAACGCATCCTAAATGACACCTCAACCGTGAGAACGTTGACCTCGTGTCAAACTCTGGAGTGGAATAGACTTCCAATTCCATCATAACGTCAAAGAGCGTCAGCACAACTCAACGCTAATAATCCAAAAACAGTTAGTCAACTGAAACTGCAAGGATTTGAATCGCTCCCGATCCCATCGTAGATATCATCCATTGACATCTCTTATCATGACTCACGATGTCTAACATACATCGTTACAAGGGAAACATCAGTACACCACGGTGTACACATACCAAACCTGGTTTCCACTTCCAAACCTCCTCTATCGAAGGAGCAGTCGCATCATTGCAACTCAAGTTGGGCAACTCACGGCCATAGATTCACACGAAAGATATCTCATAAGATGTCCACCTCTAGATATCCCAAGAACCACATCCTGGTCATAAACAAACAATCGAGACTCCTCAGAGTTTCAAACTTGAAAGGACATGCAATAAACCCATTGCATCCCAAATACATGGATTCCCATATCGAATCAACGACGACTTGATGACTCTCTTGTTGGTACTCCAACATCATGAGCTGTCACAGACAAGTCTCACCAAGATTAAACATAACGTATACACGTTTCAGTGAGGCATGCACAACCTCAACCTCGATGACATGGTGACTACTAGAGTCCACCACAATCCACATCGTATCACCTTACGATTTGCCACTTGGTTCCTACGAGCAGTATAACGGCTCTAACAAGCCCCTCTTGGTGCTGCATACACACGGCAGACAAACTAGTCACTGGCTCTCTAGGTTCACCTCAAACCTACCAATAAGATGGACGTTTTCGCACGGCATTCCATACTGTGGAAAGAAAATCAATAGAGTAGTGGGTCTTTACCCAACATTCCTCTAATGCCTATACACCCTGGACACTCCAATGTCCCTGTTTCATAGCCATGCATATAGTCATTAATTCTTGACATGAATGATTAAAATCATCATCTTATAATTATCACCATCTTATAACATCTTCATCATATGAGCATCATCATTTCATAAATATCATCATCTTATACATCATCATCATATAAGCATCATCATCTTATAGCATCATCATCTTACACATCATCATCATATAAGTATTATCATCTTATAGCATCATCATCTTATACATCATCATCTTATACATCATCATCTTATAGCATCATCATCTTATGCATCATCATCTTATAGCATCATCATCTTATACATCATCATCATATAGCATCATCATCTTATACATCATCATCTTATAGCATTATCATCTTATACATCATCATCATATAGCATCATCATCTTATACATCATCATCTTATAGCATCATCATCTTATACATCATCATCATATAGCATCATCATCTTATAGCATCATCATCTTATAGCTATAACAGTAAATGTACGAAATCATAGTTGAGTAAGCTTGCTGGTTATTCATTAACTTCTTTTCATTTTCCCTGGTTCATATTCATGCACATGGGCATCTTACCCTGTGGCATCTTACCACATAATAACATCGTATGGCCTCTTACCATATGGGCATCTTACCCCGTGGCGTCTTACCACATAATAACATTGTATGGTCTCTTACCATATGGGCATCTTACCCCGTGGCGTCTTACCACATTAGAACATCGTATGGCCTCTTACCATATGGGCATCTTACCCCGTGGCGTCTTACCACATAATAACATCGTATGGCCTCTTACCATATGGGCATCTTACCCTGTGGCGTGGCGTCTTACCACATAATAACATCGTATGGCCTCTTACCATATGGGCATCTTACCCTGTGGCGTCTTACCACATAATAACATCGTATGGCCTCTTACCATATGGGCATCTTACCCCGTGGCGTCTTACCACATAATAACATCGTATGGCCTCTTACCATATGGGCATCTTACCCCGTGGCATCTTACCACAATATATCACATAAATGTCATCATAAAGGCATCGTATGAGCAATAAACATCATATGAACTTCATCGTATAAACATCATATAAACATCATCATGTAAACATCGTATAAACACCGTCATTTCATCGTGAATACTCATGCAATAAAAGCATAGTTGTAGTATAGAGATGTGTGTTACCGTCCGATGCCCGTACGCTTCTTACGTACCTTTTCAAAAGGAGGAGGAGTCAACATACTTTATCTCCTAGATGGTGCCGGTACCTGGGATGGTTCTACAAGACCACATTATACCATATTAGATGCCTCAAAACCATCTCAGATCAAAAACTTAACAAAATAAATCATCATTAAATTTTCAACTTTCTGCCTGTCTCGATCGATCGGCCCTAGGTCTCGATCGATCGAGACACTGTGCACTAACAGTGTCTTGGCTTCCTGCCTCGCTCGATCGATCGAACATTTTACCGATCGATCGAGGAGCTTCACCGATCGATCGAGAAATCCTTCGATCGATCGGCACCAAAATTTTGAAAACATGTTTAGACCTTCTGTCTCGCTCGATCGATCGGGACCAAATCTCGATCGATCGAGAGCTCTGAAAAAATCGGGATTTCCCCAGATTTTTGAGCACCTCTTTTCACACCATCTTTTCTACTTCCTAACACATCTATCATGCTGAAACAAACATGTGAAGAACTTCATAACATATCCATGTAAGCACTTAAATCAAAGGTTTAACAAAACCTAAGCCAACATGCATCATAACATCATCATAAACTTAGAGTTCAACCAACTTACAGAAAACAGGGCATCACGGCATTACCCAGATTTTCGAGAACATAGTTTCAAATCTATCACATAAAACATGTAACATGCTCGAATAAACATGCTAGTAGCTACATAAAACTACCATGTAGGCATTCATATCAAGGTTCCACCCAAACCCATACGTAGCATGCATAAAATCACCCCACCCAAACTCAAACTCAACCAAAAACCTAGAAAACAGGGTACCCACTTACCCCTCTCTTTTTGCTCCTCTTCTTGCAAGGTTTTTACACCTAATAATTCCAGCTTTTTCCCCCTTAATTTGCAGCACTTCAGGGACGAAAAGAGGGGAAGGAAGAGGGAAAGGAGGAGAAGGGGAGAAGTGATTGGGCATGGGTTGGGGATGGGGTGAGTAAAGAAGCATGGGTTTGCCAAGTGGGAGGGGGGCCGAGTGATAGGGGGGTGGTGTGGGTAGGGTGGTCATGAGGTGTTTAATTGTGTCCCGGTATATAGTACGATGTATTAAAATATCCTCACTCGATATTTTATAACTTCACTTAATTAATACATCCCTTTAAAACACCTATCATGCCCCCTAAATCATATCATCATATCGTAATTATATTCCCCCAAATCAATTACACCACAACCCTTAAACTTAACATAAGTCATCATCATGGAACATATTCATATTACATTTCGGGGGTATTACAATAATTATGAATCAGGGACAACAACAAGAAGGCAATGAATAACCAGCATGTTCACTTAACTAAGATGTCGTACATTTACTGTTATATTATATGACGATGATGTTATAAGATGATGATATTTACAATATGATGATGCTTATACAATGATGATGTTATAAGATGATGATATTTACAAGATGATGATGCTTATACAATGATGATGTTATAAGATGATGATATTTACAAGATGATGATGCTTATATAATGATGATGTCATAAGATGATGATATTTACAAGATGATGATGCTTATACAATGATGATGTTATAAGATGATGATATTTACAAGATGATGATGCTTATATAATGATGATGTCATAAGATGATGATATTTACAAGATGATGATGCTTATACGATGATGATGTTATAAGATAACGATTTTAATCATTCATGTTAAGAATTAATGATTCTTATGCATGGCTATGAAACAGGGACAACCAAAGAGGGTTAATGCGATTAACCAGGAAGTATACGTTACCAATTATTTTCATGCATTTAATTATATGCCATTGCCTTATGATGTTAAGTAACTATGTACATGCTCACAATGGGTTGTTCCTGTAGGTACACTTTTGGACTAAAGGACTAAGGGTCGGGTTGAGGCAGTGAGCTACGAGGAACACAGGAACGTATAGGTTTCAGCTTCTGTTTAGTATCTACTCTAGGAGTAGTATAAATCTAACACGTTAACATTCATTGTGGGAATGTAACTAATAAGCTTTAAAGTTTTATTTAGCCTGTATTTCTGTTAGCTCATGTAACAACTAGAACCCTAAGATGTATTTAATGCATGATTAGTCCTTCTTATGTCTATTAATCACTGTTAAGGTGGGAAGACCCCACATTAGTGGTATCAGAGCAGTGGTTAGATAACCCAGGAATGAGTGAAGGGTAGCCTTAGCAATAAGTTGGCTAGGTGCTTACTTTTAAACATGTTTTATGCATATGTTGCATATGAAGTATATGATGTTGTACGAACATGTTTTGTTTCTCTAACAATGTATCATATGAACTGCTTTTGGGTATTGTTGTTATCCCTTATCTTGCAGTATAGCAGCAAATGTCAACAAGTTTTGTGGAAAGGCACCACATATGTACTTCTCCGTCGCCCATGCCTCTTGTAGTCTCGACCCCCGCTGAAAGAAGGTGGATCACTGATCAGATTGTTTATGACGGCCTCATTTATTTTGAGGGCAACGAGCTGAGGACAGACTTGATTGTTCTGGGAATGCCAGAATTCGAATGCATTGTAGGCATCAAGGTGCTGAACAAGTATCCGGCAGTTGTGGACTGCAGACAAGGACTGTCCGATTCAGGTCTGTTATGGGAATTCAATGGACATTCGATGGGGATGATTCCCGTTCAAGGATTCCGTTAATATCTGTTGTCAAGATGGCACAGTTATTGAAACAAGACCATAAAGGATATCTCATCTATACTGTTGTTATGACGGAAAGGAGAAAAGAGTTAAAGGTTGAGGATGTGCCCGTAGAGGCGGTGTTTCCTGATGTATCTCCGGAAGAGATTCCCAGATTCCCACCGACGAGAGAGGTCGAGTTTGGGATTAAGTTACTACCAGGAACGTCTACCATTCCTCGTGCCCCGTATAGGATGGCACCAACGGAGCAAAAAGGAGTTAAATGTTCAGTTGCAGGAGCTCCTTGACAAGGGCTATATACGCCTTAGCGTATCGCCCTGAGGTGCACCAGTTTTATTTGTTAAGAAGAAAGATGGTTCGATGCGGCTGTGCATCGATTACAACTGAACAAAGCCATATTGAAGAATAAGTATCCGCTTCCGGGGATCGACGATTTGTTTGATCAGCTGCAGAGTACGAGGCTCTACAGTAAGATCGATCTGAGATCGGGGATCATCAGATTCGAGTTTGAGAGGACGATGTACAGGAGACAGCTTCCAGGACCTTTTGTGGGCACTACGGATTCTTAGTCATGCCCTTTGGGGTGACGGATGCCCCAACTATTTTATGAGCCTGATGAACAGGGTGATCCAACCATGTTTGGATCAGTTCGTCATAGTTTCCATTGACGATGTACTTATTTACTCTCGAACTGAAGAGGAACATGTAAAGCACTTGAGAACAGTACTCCAGATCCTTAGGGATCATCAGTTGTATGCAAAGCTCAGTAAGTACGAGTTCTGGTCGAGCAGTGTAGTATTCTTGGATCATGTTATATCAAGATCGCTAAGCCGCTGGCACGGTTGACTCAGGAAGGAGTCCCATTCTTTTGGTCCGAAGCTTGTGAGAAAAGCTTCCAAGGATTGAAGCGTCGTCTGACGACAGTGCCAGGGTTGGTGATTCCTTCTGAAGACAAGAGGTTACCTTGTACACGAATACATCACTTCAAGGTTTGGGCTATGTGTTGATGCAAGATAAGCTTGTGCTGGCTTATGCATCGAGGCGGTTGAAACCACATGAGGCTAAGTACCCAGTCCACGATTTGGAGCTGGCAACCATTATGTTTGCCTTGGAATTTGGAGGCATTACTTGGATGGTACGTCGTTTACCATCTACACGGACCATAAGAGCCTGAAGTTTTGTTCACACAGGCTGAGTTGAATATGCGACAAAGAAGATGAATGGACTTACTCAAGGATTTTGACTGTAAGATTGAGTACCATCCTGGTAAAGCAACTTAATAGCAGGCACCTTAAGTCGGAAGTGAAAAGTACTGCTGAGGACACTATGTGTCTATCAGCGATGATGACTTCTTATTGCCGTCCGGGCTATGATATTGGTGTGGACACATCGCCGGAGCGAGTGTTGATCTTGTTGGCCGAGCCACATATTTGAGGTTATCAGGAAAGCCAGAGGTCGGATGATGAGGTTCAAGGATGGTCATCTATAGTACTTCAAGGAAGGCCATCAAAGTTCAGAGTGGCAGAAGATGATTCATTAAGATTGGGCCACCGATGGGTAGTCCCAAATACGCCGGAGTTGCGTAAAGGAATCTTGGAGCAAGCTCATAGTAGTCGGTTCAGTATCCACCCAGGAGAAAGGAAAATGTATAATGACCTAAGTGGTCAGTTCTGGTGGAGACGCATGAAGCACGCTGCGATCGCTTTCGTTAAAGGATGTTTGATCTGCCAATAGGTAAAGGCAGAAAGGCAGAGGCCTGGTGGCGAGCTGAAGAGCTTGCAGGTACCTAAGTGGAAGTGGAGGCATATCATTATGAACTTTGTGACCCACTTACCAAGGACGGCCTCTGGATTTGATGCGATCTGGGTGATCGTGGATAGGCTAACGAAGGTAGCTCACTTCATCCCATACTGTATGACTATTGCGTACCTGTAGATGACCCAATTATATGTGCGGGATGTGGTGAGGTTGCATGAAGTTCCAGTCTCGATTATGTCTGACAGAGACCCAAGGTTCACTTCACATTTCTGGGAGGGTCTCCAGACAGCTTTGGGCAAAGAGGTAAGACTGTGTACGACCTATCGCCCTCAGACAGACGGCCAAACAGAGCGTACCATTCAGACGCTCGAGGAAATGTTGAGGGCATGTATTTTGGAGTTTGATACTCTGTGACAGGATTCAGTGCCGCTGGTGGAGTTCTCCTATAATAAAAGTTACCAAGCGAGCATTCAAATGGCCCCTTTTGAAGCTCTGTATGGACGACGATGTAGATCACCGCTGTATTGGGAGGACTTGACTAGCAAAACGGTCGGAGGACCGGATATGATCAAGGACATGGAAGAAAAGATTAAGATGATACGCCAAAAGATGAAAGCGGCCCAGGATAGGCAAGCAGCCTATGCCAATAAGCGGCGACGACCACTAGAATTCCAGTTAGGAGACAGGGTCTTCTTAAAGATCTCGCCCTTCAGGGGTGTGGTTTGTTTTAGGATGCGGGGAAAGTTATCTCCGAGGTATGTTGGGCCATATGAAGTTTTACAGCGTATCGGTACATTAGCTTATCGTTTGGCTCTACCGCCATCTTTATCTGGCATACACGATGTTTTTCATGTCTCTATGTTAAGGAAGTATGAGCCAGACCCGTCTCATGTCTTACAGACTACTGAAGTACAGTTAGACTCAGATGTGTCCTACGTTGAACGACCAATCAGAATTCTGGATCGAGAGGATCGCAGACTACGAAGTAAAGTTATACCGATGGTCAAAGTTCAGTGGGATCGTCGGGGTGTCGAGAAGGCTACGTGGGAGACGGAACGGCATATGGTGCAACACTATCCGGAACTATTCTCTGGTATGTTTTTATGTTTAGTTTCGATATGATGATGCATGTGGATTTCGAGGACGAAATCTTATAAGTAGGGGAGTAATGTAATACCCCCGAAATGTCATGTAATTATGTGATATGATTATGTTCTACGATGATGAATTATGATGCGTTTAAGGGTTGTGGTGTATTTAAATTGGGGGCCATGATTTATGATATGATGATATGATATGGGGAACAGGTTAGGTGTTTTAAAGGATGTATTAATGAAATGAAGTTAGAAAATATCGAGTGAGGATATTTTAATACATCGTACTAAATACCGGGACACAATTAAACACCACATGGCACCCCAACCACACCACCCCACCCCCACCACTCGGTCACCTCACCCTCCCCCACTTGTTCAACCCATACCCCCCACTTGCCTAACCCATGCTACCACTCAATCAAAAAACTCCATCTCCTTCTCTCCTCCCCTTCTCCTCCATTTTCGTCCCAGAACAAGCTGCTTTAAGGCAAGGAAAGCTTGGTAAAAGTGTTCAAAGTCCTTGCAAAAAGAGGAGCAAGAAGAGGGGTAAGGATGTGTACTCTGTTTTTCGGAGGTCGTTGGTTAAGCTTGGGTTTTGGTGGGATGTTTTATTGCATGATAAATATAAGTATGGGCGGAACCTTGGTAGGATGCTTACATGGTAGTATTAAGTAACTACTAGCATGGTTGTTTGAGCATTTTACATGATTTATGTGATAGATTTCTTGTTATGAATCTATGTGCTCGAAAAATCTGGAAAAGATAAGCATACTCTGTTTCTGTTAAAGTTGGTTGAGGATGAAGATTATGATGATGTTATGATGCATGTTAGCTTAGGTTTTTGTTAAACCTTTGATTTAAGAGCTTACATGGATATTTATGAAGTTCTTCACATGCTTGTTTCAGCATGAAAGATGTATTATGTAGTAGAAATGTTGGTGTGAAAAGAGGTGCTCAAAAATCTGGGGAAATCCCGATTTTTCAGAGCTCTCGATCGATCGAGATTTGGTCCCGATCGATCGAGCGAGGCAGAAGGTCTAATGCATGTTTTCAAAATTTTGGTGCCGATCGATCGAAGGATTTCTCGATCGATCGGTGAAGCTCCTCGATCGATCGGTAAAATGTTCGATCGATCGAGCGAGGCAGAACACTAAGGCACTGTTTGTGCACAGTGTCTCGATCGATCGAGACCTTGGGCCGATCGATCGAGAGAGGCAGAAAGTTGAAAAATATAATGATGTTTTATTTTGTTAAGTTTATGATGTAAGATGGTTTTGAGGCATCTAATATGGTATTATGTGGTCTTGTATAACCATCCCAGGTACCGGCACCATCAAGGAGATAAAGTCTGTTGACTCCTCCTCCTTTTGAAAAGGTACGTAAGAAGCGTACGGGCATCGGACGGTAACACACATCTCTATACTACAACTATGCTTTTATTGCATGAGTATTCACGATGAAATGACGGTGTTTATACGATGTTTACATGATGATGTTCATACGATGTTTAAGATGTTTATAAGATGTTTACGATGTTGTTAAGACGTTTATATATATTCATATGATGTTATTTGTGGTAAGATGCCACGGGGTAAGATGCCCTACATGGTAAGAGGCCATGATGTTATTTGTGGTAAGATGCCACGGGGTAAGATGCCCCACATGGTAAGAGGCCATGATGTTATTTGTGGTAAGATGCCACGGGGTAAGACGCCCCACATGGTAAGAGGCCATGCGATGTTTATAATGTGGTAAGATGCCACAGGGTAAGATGCCCATATGCATAATTATGAATCAGGGACAACAACAAGAAGGCAATGAATAACCAGCATGTTCACTTAACTAAGATGTCGTACATTTACTGTTATATTATATGACGATGATGTTATAAGATGATGATATTTACAATATGATGATGCTTATACAATGATGATGTTATAAGATGATGATATTTACAAGATGATGATGCTTATACAATGATGATGTTATAAGATGATGATATTTACAAGATGATGATGCTTATATAATGATGATGTCATAAGATGATGATATTTACAAGATGATGATGCTTATACAATGATGATGTTATAAGATGATGATATTTACAAGATGATGATGCTTATATAATGATGATGTCATAAGATGATGATATTTACAAGATGATGATGCTTATACGATGATGATGTTATAAGATAACGATTTTAATCATTCATGTTAAGAATTAATGATTCTTATGCATGGCTATGAAACAGGGACAACCAAAGAGGGTTAATGCGATTAACCAGGAAGTATACGTTACCAATTATTTTCATGCATTTAATTATATGCCATTGCCTTATGATGTTAAGTAACTATGTACATGCTCACAATGGGTTGTTCCTGTAGGTACACTTTTGGACTAAAGGACTAAGGGTCGGGTTGAGGCAGTGAGCTACGAGGAACACAGGAACGTATAGGTTTCAGCTTCTGTTTAGTATCTACTCTAGGAGTAGTATAAATCTAACACGTTAACATTCATTGTGGGAATGTAACTAATAAGCTTTAAAGTTTTATTTAGCCTGTATTTCTGTTAGCTCATGTAACAACTAGAACCCTAAGATGTATTTAATGCATGATTAGTCCTTCTTATGTCTATTAATCACTGTTAAGGTGGGAAGACCCCACAAGTTTCAAGCAAGAAAACACAAAAAGTCTCCTTTCTCCAAGTTTTCTCCTCCTCCCTTGTTTCAGAAACGAAAATGGAAGGATATGGATGAGTGGAGGGGGTTTAGGGACCAAAAAGCTGGAAGAGAGGGGTGATGGGATATAAAGTATGCAAGTGGCTCCCAAGCCATGATATGGGGTTTAAATGTTCATCTAAACACAAGCATGGTATGTAGAATACCCCAACATGATATTTTAAAAGTATTTTACCACAATGTACTAAAATCACCATTTCAAATCATGCTTTACCAAATAGACACAACCCATATCATTTAAACCATTATAACACCCAAATCCCAACATGTATAACATGTACCCGGAAATGCTCTACCGGATCACGCCTACCGTGGCCTTATTCAGTTGTCGGTAATCGATGCACAAGCGCATCGAGCCATCCTTCTTCTTCACAAAAAGAACTGGTGCGCCCCAAGGCGATACGCTAGGGCGTATATATCCTTTATCAAGGAGTTCCTGCAATTGCTCCTTCAACTCTCTTAGCTCAGCCGGTGCCATCCTGTAAGGTGCACGGGAGATAGCGGATGTCCCCGGTAATAACTCAATCCCAAACTCGACTTCCCTTGCCGGTGGGAATCCGAGAATCTCCTCCGGGAATACGTCAGCAAATTCCGCTACCACTGGTATATCCTCAACCTTTAACTCTTTGCTCTTTCCCGACGTGTCCACGGCATAGATGAGGTAGCCCGTGTGACCACGTTCCAACAACTGAGACATTTTGATTGCCGAAATCAACAGAATCTTCGCACGAGACCCGTCGCCATAAAAAGTCCACTGAACTCCCAAACCAGATCTGAATCGAACTGTCCTCTGTCGACAATCTACCACTGCCTGATATCTGTTTAGAATGTCGATGCCCACAATGCAGTCGAAATCTAACATACTCAAAACAATCAAATCTGCCTTTATCTCGTTGCCCTAAAAATAAATGAGGCAGTCCATCAGAAACCGATCAGCAGCAACTCTCTTCCCGGTGGGTGTCGAGACCAATAGAGACGTGGGTAACGGAGACGTGCACATATGATGTCTCGCCACAAAGTCCGCAGACACGAAGGAGTGCGAAGCACCTGTGTCTATCAAAATAAAGGCAGAAAATGTAAATAGTAGGCACGTACCAGCTATAACCTCCTCTGGAGCTGCATCGGCCTGCTCCCTGGTCAATGCATAGACCTGTCCCTGAGGTGGCCCCATCGCCTGTCCTCCTATCTGACGAGGCACCATCGGCGGCCTCTGCTGTACTGTACCACTAGTAAACCTCCCTCGACCTTCCCTGAGATCCGTCTGTCCTTCCCGGTTGGGGCAACGCCGAGCAATGTGGCCCGACTTGCCACAAATGTAGCACGCAGAACAATCTCGCATCAAATGTGGCCCTCCACAAAAGTTGCACTTGACATCTCCAGCTCTACTAGCTTGAGCCGCTACCCCATAAGTAGATGTACCACTCCTCTGATCCCCTTGCTTCCGGCCCTCCGGCCTCCTTCCGCCAAACCGAAGAAGAAGTCCCCCGCGACTTAAAAGATCCTCCTCGGGGCCTCAGATTTTCAGATGTTGATCTTTGCGATGGAGCTGGTGAGGGTATGGCCTCAGGATAAGCACTCACCCCTATCTCCGCTAACTCCGCTCTAACCAGTGCCTCATCAAAGGATGTCGGGTTGTTAGAAATGACTCGATCAAATAATTCCGGTCGCAGCCCCTTCAAAAAGTGCCTCATCTTGGCATGTCCATTTGTAGCAATGTGTGGAACATACCTCAATAAGGATGAGTAGTGCATGGCGTAGTCCGAAACCGTCAGGTTCCCTTGCTTCAAATTCGTAAATTCATCCTCCTTTGTTTGCCTAGCCGCGGCAGAGAAGTATCGGTTTAGAAACCGAGTCCGAAATAAAGTCCAGTCGATTACCATGCCCTGTGCCCTCAATTCCATTACAGTCGTCTTCCACCACATGGAAGACTTCTTTGCCAGTTGGAATTCTGCCAGTCTTAACCAAGCCGTCCTAGCACACGGCGCAGATACAAAAATATGTTCTAGTCTCTCCAGCCACTCTTCGGCCTCTTCTCCTGTCTCTGTTCCTTCAAACATGGGTGGGTGGAAGGTCAGAAATTGTGTCAGGCTAAGCTCCCCTGGTAACAGTAATTGAGAAACCGGTTCCATGCCCACAGCAGGTGGGGGTAACGGATTTGCCTGCCCGATGCTAGCATTCACGCTCCCAATATCACCCACCTCCTCGTTGAGGTTCCCCGCATTTATAGCCGCCATGCTGTAACACAAAGGTTAACAACAATTCCAAACAATATATATGCTAAAACGTTAGACAATATGAATGACAAGCATGTTAGTATGCCAATTGTATACGTAAATATGCACCACATGCATAAACATGCCCCAAATGTAAACACCTAGCCAACCATGCTAAGGCTACCCTTCAATCGTTCCCGGGTTCTCTAACCACTGCTCTGATACCACTAATGTAAGGACCCTAGTTCCTTAGGTGCGGATTAAAGGCGTAAATAAAAATTTCCATGCATAACAGAGTATAAAGGTTGTGTTGATGCCCTGAGCTATTAAATTACAGTGCCAAAATAAAGTTCCAAAAGGGATTAGTTACATTCTCAACCAATGAATGCTAATCCTATAGCTTTACACACTCCTAGAGTAGATACTATACAAAAATTTAGCCTGCTATGCCAAAACCACTCCTTACTGGCTCACTGCATCAACCCGCCTTAGCCCGTCCGCCCAAAAGTACCTACAGGAACAACCCCAAACCATGAGCATGTATATAAATCCTATTCGCAATAGTATGATCATAATTCAATGCGTAAACCATAAATGCAAATCACTTCCTGTACTTAACACATACAAAAGCTCCCTTGGTTGTCCCTGTACCATAATCACAATTAATTGATTATAACACCAATAATATATGTCCTGACATGCATCCGTTCCATGTATACCAATGGCCAATCCCAGTCTTATTATATCAGTGGCATAATACCCCTCGCGTTACATGACAGCGGCATTAATACCCCTCGCTTCGACATATTAGCGGCATAATATCCCTCGTATCAACATGACAGCGGCATGATCCTTCGCTTCGACATGTTTGCGGCAAATATTCTTCATCGCTAAATATGACAGCGGCAAGTATTCTATCATCGCCTCGACATGAAGGCGGCAAGTATTCTTCATCACTGTGATATAACCTCGACTCACAATTACATGCAACCATAATGCATGTTCCAACTATATATGCAACCATAATGCATAAATAAGGCAACATGTGCAACCATAATGCATAGCCAATTCAAAGCGTAATAAGTACGTTTTACCGTCCGATGCTCGTACGTCTCACTACGTACCTTAGTTCCAAAAGTGGAGATGTCGTGGAACTTTATCTCCTTTGATGTGTGGCTACCTGGGATGGTTCTACACAATCACATGAATATTAGAAGCCAATAAGTGAACCAGTACCAAAAATAACATCATTTAAAACAAAATCCCAAAATCCACATTTTATGCCTTGCGATCGATCGCCATCTAAGCCCCGATCGATCGCCAAGTGAAGAGAAAATAGGCATCCAAGCACTGCCTCCACCGATCGATCGAACCATTTTACTGATCGATCGAGACATCACACCGATCGATCGGGAAAAATTACCGATCGATCGGTAAGCTCATTTCACGCCTTGTTCAGGCTCTGCCTTGCTCGATCGATCGGACCCTAATCTCGATCGATCGAGCAGCCCTGTTTCAGCGAGAAACTTCCATGTATGAGCTTCCAACAACACTCAAACTCATATACAACCAAGAACAACTCCCATGCTCAACATATAACCACAAAACAACCTTAAAATACAACCCCCAAACATAAACAAGATGTTGGAACAAGATCTACCCCCCTTTAACCTAAAAAACAAGCTACAACCCAACCAAAACTCAACAAAACTCTACCATTGTGGAAGCTTACCACTTGAGCTCCAAGTTTCAAGCAAGAAAACACAAAAAGTCTCCTTTCTCCAAGTTTTCTCCTCCTCCCTTGTTTCAGAAACGAAAATGGAAGGATATGGATGAGTGGAGGGGGTTTAGGGACCAAAAAGCTGGAAGAGAGGGGTGATGGGATATAAAGTATGCAAGTGGCTCCCAAGCCATGATATGGGGTTTAAATGTTCATCTAAACACAAGCATGGTATGTAGAATACCCCAACAGGATATTTTAAAAGTATTTTACCACAATGTACTAAAATCACCATTTAAAATCATGCTTTACCAAATAGACACAACCCATATCATTTAAACCAATATAACACCCAAATCCCAACATGTATAACATGTACCCGGAAATGCTCTATCGGGTAACGCCTACCATGTGACAAGCATTTTACCAAGATAATTAGTCCCAACACATAATCTAATTATCGCCATAATATCACATAAACATAATTAATGTCCTAATTGTAATTAATTATTTCGGGGATATCACATATTTACACCGTTATGACTTTTGACTTTTAGAAAGCAGCCCGGGCTGACATCAAAGAGGCGTATAATTTTTTTTCTTCCAGGAAAATCCTAAAACCGAGTGAATTCTTACGGCTTTTTGAAAACCCAAAATTTGAATCCAGCAAAGCCAATATGTTACATTTACACCATTATGACTTTTGACTTTCAGAAATCAGCCAAAGCTGACATCATAGAGGCCGTATAATTTTTTTTCTTCTTGGAAAACAATAAAACCTAACGAAAAATTCTTGCGCCGTTTTGAAAACTCAAAATTGGAATCCGTCAAAGCCAATATTTTACATTTACACCGTTATGACTTTTGACTTTCAAAAATCAGCCCGAGCTGACATTATAGAGGCCGTATGCATTTTTTTCTTCTTGGATAACCCTAAAACCTAACGAAAAATTCTTACGCCTTTTTGAAAACTCAAAATTAGAATCTGCCAAAGCCAATATGCTACAGTTACACATATATGACTTTTGACTTTCAGAAATCAGCAAGGTCTGACAACATAGAGGCCGTAAAAAAATTTCTTCTAGGAAAACAATAAAACCGAGTGATAAATTCTTACGGCTTTTTAAAAACTCTAAACTGGAATCTGTCAAAGCCAATATGTTACATTTACACCGTTATGACTTTTGACTTTCAGAAATCAGCCCAGTCTGACATCATAGAGGCCGTATAATTTTATTTCTTCTAGGAAAACCCTAAAACCGAGTGAAAAATTGTTACGTATTTTGAAAACTCAAAATTGGAATCTGCCAAAGCCAATATGTTACATTTACACCGATATGACTTTTGACTTTCAGAAATCAGCCCGGTCTGACATCATAGAGGCCGTATAATTTTTTTTCTTCTAGGAAAACCCTAAAACCGAGTGAAAAATTCTTACGGCTTTTTGAAAACTCAAAATTGGAATCTGTCAAAGCCAATATGTTACATTTACACCATTATGACTTTTGACTTTCAGAAATCAAGCCGATCTGACATCATAGATGCCATATAATTTTATTTCTTCTAGAAAAACCTTAAAACCGAGTGAAAAATTCTTACGGCTTTCTGAAAATTCAAAATTTGGAATCTGCCAAAGCCAATATGTTATATTTACACTGTTATGACTTTTGACTTTCAGAAATCAGCCCGGGCTGACATCATAGAGGCCGTATAATTTTTTTTTCTTCTAGGAAAACCCTAAAACCGAGTGAAAAATTCTTACGCCTTTTTGAAAACTCAAAATTGGAATCTGCCAAAGCCAATATGTTACATTTACACCGATATGACTTTTGACTTTCAGAAATCTGCCCGGTCTGACATCATAGAGGCCGTATAATTTTTTTTCTTCTAGGAAAACCCTAAAACCTTGTGAAAAATTCTTACGGCTTTTTGAAAACTCAAAATTAGAATATGTCAAAGCCAATATGTTACATTTACAACGTTATGACTTTTGACTTTCAGAAATCAGCTCGGGCTGACATGAAAGAGGCCGTATAATTTTTTCTCTTCTAGGAAAACCCTAAAACCGAGTGAAAAATTCTTACGCCTTTTTGAAAACTAAAAATTTGAATCTGCCAAAGCCAAAATGTTCTATTTACATCATCATGAGTTTTGAATTTTAGAAATCTGCCCAGGCTGACATCAGAGAGGCCGTATAATTTTTTTTATTCTAGGAAAACCCTAAAACCGAGTGAAAAATTCTTACTGCTTTTTGAAAACTCAAAGGATTCTGCCAAAGCTAATATTTTACATTTACATCGTTACGAGTTTTGACTTTTAGAAATCAGCCCGGGATGACATCAAAGACGCCGTATAATTTTTTTTCTTCTGGGAAAACCCTAAAACCGAGTGAAAAGTTCTTACGGCTTTTTGAAAACACAAAATTGGAATATGCCAAAGCCAATATGTTACATTTACACCGTTATGACTTTTGACATTCAGAAATCAGCCCGATCTGACATCATAGAGACCGTACAATTTTATTTCTTCTAGGAAAACCCTAAAATCGAGTGAAAAATTCTTACGGCATTTTGAAAACTCAAAATTGGAACCTGCCAAAGCCAATATGTTACTTTACCCCTTATGACTTTTGACTTTCAGAAATCAGCCCGGGCTGACATCAGATAGGCCGTATAATTTTTTTTCTTCTAGGAAAACCCAAAAACCGAGTGAAAAGTCTTACGCCTTTTTGAAAACTAAAAATTTGAATCTGCCAAAGCCAAAATGTTCTATTTACGCCATTATGACTTTTGACTTTTAGAAATCAGCACAGGCTGACATCAGAGAGGTCGTATAATTTATTTTATTCTACGAAAACCAAAAAACCGAGTGAAAAATTCTTACGACTTTTTGAAAACTCAAAATTGGATTCTGCCAAAGCCAATATGTTACATTTACACCGTTACGACTTTTGACTTTCTGAAATCAGCCCGGGCTGACATAAAAGAGGCCGTATAAATTTTTTTCTTCTAGGAAAACCCTAAACCGAGTGAAAAATTCTTACGGCTTTTTGAAAACTCAAATTGGAATCCGCCAAAGCCAATATGTTACATTTACACCGTTATGACTTTTGACTTTCAAATATCAGCCCGAGATGACATGATAGAGGCCGTATACTTTTTTTTCTTCTTGGATAACCCTAAAACATAACGAAAAATTCTTACGCCTTTTTGAAAACTCAAAATTAGAATCTGCCAAAGCCAATATGTTACAGTTACACAGATATGACTTTTGACTTTTAGAAATCAGCCAGGTCTGACAACATAGAGGCTGTAAAACAAAATTTCTTCTAGGAAAACAATAAAACCGAGTGAAAAATTCTTAATGCTTTTTGAAAACTCTATGTCAAATACAATATGTTACAGTTACAGCGTTATGAGTTTTGACTTTCAGAAAAAAACCGAGTGAAAAATTCTTCCGGAGTTTGAAAACTCAAAATTGGAATCTGCCAAAGCCAATATGTTACATTTACACAGTTATGACTTTTGACTTTCAGAAATCAGCCCGGGCTGACATTAGAGAGGCCGTATAATTTTTTTTCTTCTAGGAAAACCCTAAAAGGGAGTGAAAAATTCTTACGCCTTTTTGAAAACTAAAAATTTGATTCTGCCAAAGCCAAAATGTTCTATTTACACCGTTATGACTTTTGACTTTTAGAAAATCAGCCCAGGCTGACATCAGAGAGGCCGTATAATTTTTATTATTCTAGGAAAACCCTAAAATCGAGTGAAAATTTATTACGGCTTTTTAAAAACTCAAAATTGGATTCTGCCAAAGCCAATATGTTATATTTACACCGTTATGACTTTTGACTTTTAGAAAGCAGCCCGGGCTGACATCAAAGAGGCGTATAATTTTTTTTCTTCCAGGAAAATCCTAAAACCTAGTGAATTCTTACGGCTTTTTGAAAACACAAAATTTGAATCCAGCAAAGCCAATATGTTACATTTATACCATTATGACTTTTGACTTTCAGAAATCAGCCAAAGCTGACATCATAGAGGCCGTATAATTTTTTTTCTTCTTGGAAAACAATAAAACCTAACGAAAAATTCTTGCGCAGTTTTGAAAACTCAAAATTGGAATCCGTCAAAGCCAATATTTTACATTTACACCGTTATGACTTTTGACTTTCAAAAATCAGCCCGAGCTGACATTATAGAGGCCGTATACATTTTTTTCTTCTTGGATAACCCTAAAACATAACGAAAAATTCTTACGCCTTTTTGAAAACTCAAAATTAGAATCTGCCAAAGCCAATATGCTACAGTTACACATATATGACTTTTGACATTCAGAAATCAGCCAGGTCTGACATCATAGAGGCCGTATAATTTTATTTCTTCTAGGAAAACCCTAAAATCGAGTGATAAATTCTTACGGCTTTTTAAAAACTCAAAACTGGAATCTGTCAAAGCCAATATGTTACATTTACACCGTTATGACTTTTGACTTTCAGAGATCAGCCCGGTCTGACATCATAGAGGCAGTATAATTTTATTTCTTCTAGGAGAACCTTAAAACCGAGTGAAAAATTGTTACGTATTTTGAAAACTCAAAATTGGAATTTGCCAAAGCCAATATGTTACATTTACACCGATATGACTTTTTGACTTTCAGAAATCAGCCCGGTCTGACATCATAGAGGCCGTATAATTTTTTTTCTTCTAGGAAAACCCTAAAACCGAGTGAAAAATTCTTACGGATACGGCTTTTTGAAAACTCAAAATTGGAATCTGTCAAATCAAATATGTTGCATTTACACCATTATGACTTTTGACTTTCAGAAATCAAGCCGATCTGACATCATAGATGCCATATAATTTTATTTCTTCTAGAAAAACCCTAAAACCGAGTGAAAAATTCTTACGGCTTTCTGAAAATTCAAAATTTGGAATCTGCCAAAGCCAATATGTTACATTTACACTGTTATGACTTTTGACTTTCAGAAATCAGCCCGGGCTGACATCATAGAGGCCGTATAATTTTTTTTTCTTCTAGGAAAACCCTAAAACCGAGTTAAAAATTCTTACGCCTTTTTGAAAACTCAAAATTGGAATCTGCCAAAGCCAATATGTTACATTTACACCGTTATGACTTTTGACTTTCAGAAATCAGCCCGATCTGACATCATAGAGGCCGTATAATTTTATTTCTTCTAGGAAAACCCTAAAACCGAGTGAAATTCTTACTGCTTTTTGAAAACTCAAAATTGGAATCTGCCAAAGCCAATATGTTACATTTACACCGTTATGACTTTTGACTTTCAGAAATCAGCCCGGGCTGACATCACAGAGGCCCTTCTAGGAAAACCCTATAACCGATTGAATAATTCTTACGCCTTTTTGAAAACTAAACATTTGAATCTGCCAGAGCCAAAATGTTCTATTTACACAGTTATGGCTTTTGACTTTCAGAAATCAACCCAGGCTGACATTAGAGAGGCCGTATAATTTTTTTATTCTAGGAAAACCCTAAAACCGAGTGAAAAATTCTTACGGCTTTAGAACTCAAAATTGGATTCTGTCAAAGCCAATATGTTACATTTACAACGTTACGACTTTTGACTTTCAGAAATCAGCCCGGGCTGACATGAAAGAGGCCGTATAATTTTTTTTCTTCTGGGAAAACCCTAAACCGAGTGAAAATTTCTTACGGCTTTTTGAAAACTCAAAATTGGAATCTGCCAAAGCCAATATGTTACATTTACACCGTTATGGCTTTTGACTTTCAGAAATCAGCCCGGGCTGACATCAGAGAGGCCGTAATTTTTTTTTCCTTCTAGGAAAACCCTAAAACCGAGTGAAAAATTCTTACGCCTTTTTGAAAACCCAAAATTGGAATCTGTCAAAGCCAATATGTTACATTTACACCGTTATGACTTGACTTTCAGAAATCACCCCGATCTGACATCATAGAGACCATATAATTTTATTTCTTCTAGGAAAACCCTAAAACCGAGTGAAAAATTCTTACGGCTTTTTGAAAATTCAAAATTGGAATCTGCCAAAGCCAATATGTTACATTTACACAGTTATGACTTTTGACTTTCAGAAATCAGCCCGGGCTGAAATCATAGAGGCCGTATAATTTTGTTTTCTTCTAGGAAAACCCTAAAAACTAGTGAAAAATTCTTACGCCTTTTTGAAAACTCAAAATTGGAATCTGCCAAAGCCAATATGTTATATTTACACCGATACGACTTTTGACTTTCAGAAATCAGCCCGGTCTGACATCATAGAGGCCGTATAATTTTTTTTCTTCTAGGAAAACCCTAAAACCGAGTGAAAAATTCTTACGGCTTTTTGAAAACCCAAATTGGAATCTGTCAAAGCCAATATGTTACATTTACACCGTTATGACTTTTGACTTTCAGAAATCAGCCCGATTTGACATCATAGAGGCCGTATAATTTTATTTCTTCTAGGAAAACTCTAAAACCGAGTGAAAAATTCTTACGGCTTTTTGAAAACTCAAAATTGGAATCTGCCAAAGCCAATATGTTACATTTACACTGTTATGACTTTTGACTTTCAGAAATCAGCCCGGGCTGACATGACAGAGGCCCTTCTAGGAAAACCTTAAAAACGATTGAATAATTCTTACGCCTTTTTGAAAACTAAACATTTGAATCTGCCAAAGCCAAAATGTTCTATTTACACCGTTATGACTTTTGACTTTTAGAAATCAGCCCAGGCTGACATTAGAGAGGCCGTATAATTTTTTTAATTCTAGGAAAACCCTAAAACAGAGTGAAAAATTGTTACGGCTTTTTGATAACTCAAAATTGGATTCTGCCAAAGCCAATATGTTACATTTACATCGTTACGACTTTTGACTTTCAGAAATCAGCCCGGGCTGACATCAAAGAGGCCGTATAATTTTTTTCTTCTGGGAAAACCCTAAAACCGAGTGAAAATTTATTACGGCTTTTTGAAAACTCAAAATTGGAATCTGTCAAAGCCAATATGTTTCATTTACATAGTTATGACTTTTGACTTTCAGAAATCAGCCCGGGATGACATCAGAGAGGCCGTATAATTTTTTTTTCTTCTAGGAAAACCCTAAAACAAAATGAAAAATTCTTACGCCTTTTTGAAAACTAAAATTTGAATCTGCCAAAGCCAAAATGTTCTATTTACACCGTTATGACTTTTGACTTTTAGAAAATCAGCCCAGGCTGACATCAGAGAGGCCGTATAATTTTTATTATTCTAGGAAAACCCTAAAATCGAGTGAAAAATTATTACGGCTTTTTGAAAACTCAAAATTGGATTCTGCCAAAGCCAATATGTTATATTTACACCGTTATGACTTTTGACTTTTAGAAAGCAGCCCGGGCTGACATCAAAGAGGCGTATAATTTTTTTCTTCCAGGAAAATCCTAAAACCTAGTGAATTCTTACGGCTTTTTGAAAACACAAAATTTGAATCCAGCAAAGCTAATATGTTACATTTACACCATTATGACTTTTGACTTTCAGAAATCAGCCAAAGCTGACATCATAGAGGCCGTATAATTTTTTTCTTCTTGGAAAACAATAAAACGTAACGAAAAATTCTTGCGCAGTTTTGAAAACTCAAAATTGGAATCCGTCAAAGCCAATATTTTACATTTACACCGTTATGACTTTTGACTTTCAAAAATCAGCCCGAGCTGACATTATACAGGCCATATACATTTTTTTCTTCTTGGATAACCCTAAAACATAACGAAAAATTCTTACGCCTTTTTGAAAACTCAAAATTAGAATCTGCCAAAGCCAATATGCTACAGTTACACATATATGACTTTTGACTTTCAGAAATCAGCCAGGTCTGACATCATAGAGGCCGTATAATTTTATTTCTTCTAGGAAAACCCTAAAACCGAGTGATAAATTCTTACGGCTTTTTAAAAACTCAAAACTGGAATCTGTGAAAGCCAATATGTTACATTTACACCGTTATGTCTTTTGACTTTCAGAGATCAGCCCGGTCTGACATCATAGAGGCCGTATAATTTTATTTCTTCTAGGAAACCTTAAAACCGAGTGAAAAATTGTTACGTATTTTGAAAACTCAAAATTGGAATCTGCCAAAGCCAATATGTTACATTTACACCGATATGACTTTTTGACTTTCAGAAATCAGCCCGGTCTGACATCATAGAGGCCGTATAATTTTTTTTCTTCTAAGAAAACCCTAAAACCGAGTGAAAAATTCTTACGGCTTTTTGAAAACTCAAAATTGGAATCTGTCAAATCCAATATGTTGCATTTACACCATTATGACTTTTGACTTTCAGAAATCAAGCCGATCTGACATCATAGATGCCATATAATTTTATTTCTTCTAGGAAAACCCTAAAACCGAGTGAAAAATTCTTACGGCTTTCTGAAAATTCAAAATTTGGAATCTGCCAAAGCCAATATGTTACATTTACACTGTTATGACTTTTGACTTTCAGAAATCAGCCCGGGCTGACATCATAGAGGCCGTATAATTTTTTTTTCTTCTAGGAAAACCCTAAAACCGAGTTAAAAATTCTTTGAAAACTCAAAATTGGAATCTGTCAAAGCCAATATGTTACATTTACACCGTTATGACTTTTGACTTTCAGAAATCAGCCCGATCTGACATCATAGAGGCCGTATAATTTTATTTCTTCTAGGAAAACCCTAAAACCGAGTGAAATTCTTACTGCTTTTTGAAAACTCAAAATTGGAATCTGCCAAAGCCAATATGTTACATTTACACCGTTATGACTTTTGACTTTCAGAAATCAGTTCGGGCTGACATCATAGAGGCCCTTCTAGGAAAACCCTAAAACCGATTGAATAATTCTTACGCCTTTTTGAAAACTAAACATTTGAATCTGCCAGAGCCAAAATGTTCTATTTACACAGTTATGGCATTTTGACTTTCAGAAATCAACCTAGGCTGACATTAGAGAGGCCGTATAATTTTTTTTATTCTAGGAAAACCCTAAAACCGAGTGAAAAATTCTTACGGCTTTAGAACTCAAAATTGGATTCTGTCAAGCCAATATGTTACATTTACAACGTTACGACTTTTGACTTTCAGAAATCAGCCCGGGCTGACATGAAAGAGGCCGTATAATTTTTTTTCTTCTGGGTTCTTCTAGGAAAAACCCTAAAAACGAGTGAAAAATTCTTACGCCTTTTTGAAAACTCAAAATTGGAATCTGCCAAAGCCAATATGTTATATTTACACCGTTACGACTTTTGACTTTCAGAAATCAGCCCGGTCTGACATCATAGAGGCCGTATAATTTTTTTTCTTCTAGGAAAACCCTAAAATCGAGTGAAAAATTCTTACGGCTTTTTGAAAACTCAAATTGGAATCTGTCAAAGCCAATATGTTACATTTACACCGTTATAACTTTTTGACTTTCAGAAATCAGCCCGATTTGACATCATAGAGGCCGTATAATTTTATTTCTTCTAGGAAAACTCTAAAACCGAGTGAAAAATTCTTACGGCTTTTTGAAAACTCAAAATTGGAATCTGCGAAAGCCAATATGTTACATTTACACTGAGAAATCAGCCCGGGCTGACATCACAGAGGCCCTTCTAGGAAAACCCTAAAAACGATTGAATAATTCTTACGCCTTTTTGAAAACTAAACATTTGAATCTGCCAAAGCCAAAATGTTCTATTAACACCGTTATGACTTTTGACTTTTAGAAATCAGCCCAGGCTGACATTAGTGAGGCCGTATAATTTTTTTAATTCTAGGAAAACCCTAAAACAGAGTGAAAAATTGTTACGGCTTTTTGATAACTCAAAATTGGATTCTGCCAAAGCCAATATGTTACATTTACACCGTTACGACTTTTGACTTTCAGAAATCAGCCCGGGCTGACATCAAAGAGGCCGTATAATTTTTTTCTTCTGGGAAAACCCTAAAACCGAGTGAAAATTTATTACGGCTTTTTGAAAACTCAAAATTGGAATCTGTCAAAGCCAATATGTTTCATTTACACAGTTATGACTTTTGACTTTCAGAAATCAGCCCGGGCTGACATGAGAGAGGCCGTATAATTTTTTTTTCTTCTAGGGAAACCCTAAAACAAAATGAAAAATTCTTACGCCTTTTTGAAAACTAAAAATTTGAATCTGCCAAAGCCAAAATGTTCTATTTAAACCGTTATGACTTTTGACTTTTAGAAATCAGCTCAGGCTGACATCAGAGAGGCCGTATAATTATTTTTATTCTAGGAAAACCCTAAAACCGAGTGAAAAATTCTTACGGCTTTTGAAAACTGAAAATTGGATTATGCCAAAGCCAATATGTTTCATTTACACCGTTACGACTTTTGACTTTCAGAAATCAGCCCAGACTGATATCAAAGAGGCCGTATATTTTTTTTTCTTCTAGGAAAACCCTAAAAGCGAGTGAAAAATTCTTACGCCTTTTTGAAAACTAAAAATTTGATTTTGCCAAAGCCAAAATGTTCTATTTACACCGTTATGACTTTTGACTTTTAGAAAATCAGCCCAGGCTGACATCAGAGAGGCCGTATAATTTTTTTTATTCTAGGAAAACCCTAAAATCGAGTGAAAAATTATTACGGCTTTTTGAAAACTCAAAATTGGATTCTGCCAAAGCCATTATGTTATATTTACACCGTTATGACTTTTGACTTTTAGAAAGCAGTCCGGGCTGACATCAAAGATGCGTATAATATTTTTTCTTCCAGGAAAATCCTAAAACCGAGTGAATTCTTACGGCTTTTTGAAAACACAAAATTTGAATCCAGCAAAGCCAATAAGTTACATTTACACCATTATGACTTTTGACTTTCAGAAATCAGCCAAAGCTGACATCATAGAGGCCGTATAATTTTATTTCTTCTTGGAAAACAATAAAACCTAACGAAAAATTCTTGCGCAGTTTTGAAAACTCAAAATTGGAATCCGTCAAAGCCAATATTTTACATTTACACCGTTATGACTTTTGACTTTCAAAAATCAGCCCGAGCTGACATTATAGAGGCCGTATACTTTTGTTTTCTTCTAGGAAAACCCTAAAACCGAGTGAAAAATTCTTACGGCTTTCTGAAAATTCAAAATTTGGAATCTGCCAAAGCCTATATGTTACATTTACACTGTTATGACTTTTGACTTTCAGAAATCAGCCCGGGCTGACATCATAGAGGCCGTATAATTTTTTTTTCTTCTAGGAAAACCCTAAAACCGAGATAAAAATTCTTACGCCTTTTTGAAAACTCAAAATTGGAATCTGTCAAAACCAATATGTTACATTTACACCGTTATGACTTTTGACTTTCAGAAATCAGCCCGATCTGACATCATAGAGGCCGTATAATTTTATTTCTTCTAGGAAAACCCTAAAACCGAGTGAAATTCTTACGGCTTTTTGAAAACTCAAAATTGGAATCTGCCAAAGCCAATATGTTACATTTACACCGTTATGACTTTTGACTTTCAGAAATCAGCCCGGGCTGACATCACATAGGCCGTATAATTTTTTTTCTTCTAGGAAAACCCTAAAACCGAGTGAAAAGTCTTACGCCTTTTTGAAAACTAAAAATTTGAATCTGCCAAAGCCAAAATGTTCTATTTACGCCATTATGACTTTTGACTTTTAGAAATCAGCACAGGCTGACATCAGAGAGGTCGTATAATTTATTTTATTCTACGAAAACCAAAAAACCGAGTGAAAAATTCTTACGACTTTTTGAAAACTCAAAATTGGATTCTGCCAAAGCCAATATGTTACATTTACACCGTTACGACTTTTGACTTTCTGAAATCAGCCCGGGCTGACATAAAAGAGGCCGTATAAATTTTTTTCTTCTAGGAAAACCCTAAACCGAGTGAAAAATTCTTACGGCTTTTTGAAAACTCAAATTGGAATCCGCCAAAGCCAATATGTTACATTTACACCGTTATGACTTTTGACTTTCAAATATCAGCCCGAGATGACATGATAGAGGCCGTATACTTTTTTTTCTTCTTGGATAACCCTAAAACATAACGAAAAATTCTTACGCCTTTTTGAAAACTCAAAATTAGAATCTGCCAAAGCCAATATGTTACAGTTACACAGATATGACTTTTGACTTTTAGAAATCAGCCAGGTCTGACAACATAGAGGCTGTAAAACAAAATTTCTTCTAGGAAAACAATAAAACCGAGTGAAAAATTCTTAATGCTTTTTGAAAACTCTATGTCAAATACAATATGTTACAGTTACAGCGTTATGAGTTTTGACTTTCAGAAAAAAACCGAGTGAAAAATTCTTCCGGAGTTTGAAAACTCAAAATTGGAATCTGCCAAAGCCAATATGTTACATTTACACAGTTATGACTTTTGACTTTCAGAAATCAGCCCGGGCTGACATTAGAGAGGCCGTATAATTTTTTTTCTTCTAGGAAAACCCTAAAAGGGAGTGAAAAATTCTTACGCCTTTTTGAAAACTAAAAATTTGATTCTGCCAAAGCCAAAATGTTCTATTTACACCGTTATGACTTTTGACTTTTAGAAAATCAGCCCAGGCTGACATCAGAGAGGCCGTATAATTTTTATTATTCTAGGAAAACCCTAAAATCGAGTGAAAATTTATTACGGCTTTTTAAAAACTCAAAATTGGATTCTGCCAAAGCCAATATGTTATATTTACACCGTTATGACTTTTGACTTTTAGAAAGCAGCCCGGGCTGACATCAAAGAGGCGTATAATTTTTTTTCTTCCAGGAAAATCCTAAAACCTAGTGAATTCTTACGGCTTTTTGAAAACACAAAATTTGAATCCAGCAAAGCCAATATGTTACATTTATACCATTATGACTTTTGACTTTCAGAAATCAGCCAAAGCTGACATCATAGAGGCCGTATAATTTTTTTTCTTCTTGGAAAACAATAAAACCTAACGAAAAATTCTTGCGCAGTTTTGAAAACTCAAAATTGGAATCCGTCAAAGCCAATATTTTACATTTACACCGTTATGACTTTTGACTTTCAAAAATCAGCCCGAGCTGACATTATAGAGGCCGTATACATTTTTTTCTTCTTGGATAACCCTAAAACATAACGAAAAATTCTTACGCCTTTTTGAAAACTCAAAATTAGAATCTGCCAAAGCCAATATGCTACAGTTACACATATATGACTTTTGACATTCAGAAATCAGCCAGGTCTGACATCATAGAGGCCGTATAATTTTATTTCTTCTAGGAAAACCCTAAAATCGAGTGATAAATTCTTACGGCTTTTTAAAAACTCAAAACTGGAATCTGTCAAAGCCAATATGTTACATTTACACCGTTATGACTTTTGACTTTCAGAGATCAGCCCGGTCTGACATCATAGAGGCAGTATAATTTTATTTCTTCTAGGAAAACCTTAAAACCGAGTGAAAAATTGTTACGTATTTTGAAAACTCAAAATTGGAATTTGCCAAAGCCAATATGTTACATTTACACCGATATGACTTTTTGACTTTCAGAAATCAGCCCGGTCTGACATCATAGAGGCCGTATAATTTTTTTTCTTCTAGGAAAACCCTAAAACCGAGTGAAAAATTCTTACGGATACGGCTTTTTGAAAACTCAAAATTGGAATCTGTCAAATCAAATATGTTGCATTTACACCATTATGACTTTTGACTTTCAGAAATCAAGCCGATCTGACATCATAGATGCCATATAATTTTATTTCTTCTAGAAAAACCCTAAAACCGAGTGAAAAATTCTTACGGCTTTCTGAAAATTCAAAATTTGGAATCTGCCAAAGCCAATATGTTACATTTACACTGTTATGACTTTTGACTTTCAGAAATCAGCCCGGGCTGACATCATAGAGGCCGTATAATTTTTTTTTCTTCTAGGAAAACCCTAAAACCGAGTTAAAAATTCTTACGCCTTTTTGAAAACTCAAAATTGGAATCTGCCAAAGCCAATATGTTACATTTACACCGTTATGACTTTTGACTTTCAGAAATCAGCCCGATCTGACATCATAGAGGCCGTATAATTTTATTTCTTCTAGGAAAACCCTAAAACCGAGTGAAATTCTTACTGCTTTTTGAAAACTCAAAATTGGAATCTGCCAAAGCCAATATGTTACATTTACACCGTTATGACTTTTGACTTTCAGAAATCAGCCCGGGCTGACATCACAGAGGCCCTTCTAGGAAAACCCTATAACCGATTGAATAATTCTTACGCCTTTTTGAAAACTAAACATTTGAATCTGCCAGAGCCAAAATGTTCTATTTACACAGTTATGGCTTTTGACTTTCAGAAATCAACCCAGGCTGACATTAGAGAGGCCGTATAATTTTTTTTATTCTAGGAAAACCCTAAAACCGAGTGAAAAATTCTTACGGCTTTAGAACTCAAAATTGGATTCTGTCAAAGCCAATATGTTACATTTACAACGTTACGACTTTTGACTTTCAGAAATCAGCCCGGGCTGACATGAAAGAGGCCGTATAATTTTTTTTCTTCTGGGAAAACCCTAAACCGAGTGAAAATTTCTTACGGCTTTTTGAAAACTCAAAATTGGAATCTGCCAAAGCCAATATGTTACATTTACACCGTTATGGCTTTTGACTTTCAGAAATCAGCCCGGGCTGACATCAGAGAGGCCGTAATTTTTTTTTCCTCTAGGAAAACCCTAAAACCGAGTGAAAAATTCTTACGCCTTTTTGAAAACCCAAAATTGGAATCTGTCAAAGCCAATATGTTACATTTACACCGTTATGACTTGACTTTCAGAAATCACCCCGATCTGACATCATAGAGACCATATAATTTTATTTCTTCTAGGAAAACCCTAAAACCGAGTGAAAAATTCTTACGGCTTTTTGAAAATTCAAAATTGGAATCTGCCAAAGCCAATATGTTACATTTACACAGTTATGACTTTTGACTTTCAGAAATCAGCCCGGGCTGAAATCATAGAGGCCGTATAATTTTGTTTTCTTCTAGGAAAACCCTAAAAACTAGTGAAAAATTCTTACGCCTTTTTGAAAACTCAAAATTGGAATCTGCCAAAGCCAATATGTTATATTTACACCGATACGACTTTTGACTTTCAGAAATCAGCCCGGTCTGACATCATAGAGGCCGTATAATTTTTTTTCTTCTAGGAAAACCCTAAAACCGAGTGAAAAATTCTTACGGCTTTTTGAAAACCCAAATTGGAATCTGTCAAAGCCAATATGTTACATTTACACCGTTATGACTTTTGACTTTCAGAAATCAGCCCGATTTGACATCATAGAGGCCGTATAATTTTATTTCTTCTAGGAAAACTCTAAAACCGAGTGAAAAATTCTTACGGCTTTTTGAAAACTCAAAATTGGAATCTGCCAAAGCCAATATGTTACATTTACACTGTTATGACTTTTGACTTTCAGAAATCAGCCCGGGCTGACATGACAGAGGCCCTTCTAGGAAAACCTTAAAAACGATTGAATAATTCTTACGCCTTTTTGAAAACTAAACATTTGAATCTGCCAAAGCCAAAATGTTCTATTTACACCGTTATGACTTTTGACTTTTAGAAATCAGCCCAGGCTGACATTAGAGAGGCCGTATAATTTTTTTAATTCTAGGAAAACCCTAAAACAGAGTGAAAAATTGTTACGGCTTTTTGATAACTCAAAATTGGATTCTGCCAAAGCCAATATGTTACATTTACATCGTTACGACTTTTGACTTTCAGAAATCAGCCCGGGCTGACATCAAAGAGGCCGTATAATTTTTTTCTTCTGGGAAAACCCTAAAACCGAGTGAAAATTTATTACGGCTTTTTGAAAACTCAAAATTGGAATCTGTCAAAGCCAATATGTTTCATTTACATAGTTATGACTTTTGACTTTCAGAAATCAGCCCGGGATGACATCAGAGAGGCCGTATAATTTTTTTTTCTTCTAGGAAAACCCTAAAACAAAATGAAAAATTCTTACGCCTTTTTGAAAACTAAAAATTTGAATCTGCCAAAGCCAAAATGTTCTATTTACACCGTTATGACTTTTGACTTTTAGAAAATCAGCCCAGGCTGACATCAGAGAGGCCGTATAATTTTTATTATTCTAGGAAAACCCTAAAATCGAGTGAAAAATTATTACGGCTTTTTGAAAACTCAAAATTGGATTCTGCCAAAGCCAATATGTTATATTTACACCGTTATGACTTTTGACTTTTAGAAAGCAGCCCGGGCTGACATCAAAGAGGCGTATAATTTTTTTTCTTCCAGGAAAATCCTAAAACCTAGTGAATTCTTACGGCTTTTTGAAAACACAAAGTTTGAATCCAGCAAAGCTAATATGTTACATTTACACCATTATGACTTTTGACTTTCAGAAATCAGCCAAAGCTGACATCATAGAGGCCGTATAATTTTTTTCTTCTTGGAAAACAATAAAACGTAACGAAAAATTCTTGCGCAGTTTTGAAAACTCAAAATTGGAATCCGTCAAAGCCAATATTTTACATTTACACCGTTATGACTTTTGACTTTCAAAAATCAGCCCGAGCTGACATTATACAGGCCATATACATTTTTTTCTTCTTGGATAACCCTAAAACATAACGAAAAATTCTTACGCCTTTTTGAAAACTCAAAATTAGAATCTGCCAAAGCCAATATGCTACAGTTACACATATATGACTTTTGACTTTCAGAAATCAGCCAGGTCTGACATCATAGAGGCCGTATAATTTTATTTCTTCTAGGAAAACCCTAAAACCGAGTGATAAATTCTTACGGCTTTTTAAAAACTCAAAACTGGAATCTGTGAAAGCCAATATGTTACATTTACAACCGTTATGTCTTTTGACTTTCAGAGATCAGCCCGGTCTGACATCATAGAGGCCGTATAATTTTATTTCTTCTAGGAAACCTTAAAACCGAGTGAAAAATTGTTACGTATTTTGAAAACTCAAAATTGGAATCTGCCAAAGCCAATATGTTACATTTACACCGATATGACTTTTTGACTTTCAGAAATCAGCCCGGTCTGACATCATAGAGGTCGTATAATTTTTTTTCTTCTAAGAAAACCCTAAAACCGAGTGAAAAATTCTTACGGCTTTTTGAAAACTCAAAATTGGAATCTGTCAAATCCAATATGTTGCATTTACACCATTATGACTTTTGACTTTCAGAAATCAAGCCGATCTGACATCATAGATGCCATATAATTTTATTTCTTCTAGGAAAACCCTAAAACCGAGTGAAAAATTCTTACGGCTTTCTGAAAATTCAAAATTTGGAATCTGCCAAAGCCAATATGTTACATTTACACTGTTATGACTTTTGACTTTCAGAAATCAGCCCGGGCTGACATCATAGAGGCCGTATAATTTTTTTTTCTTCTAGGAAAACCCTAAAACCGAGTTAAAAATTCTTTGAAAACTCAAAATTGGAATCTGTCAAAGCCAATATGTTACATTTACACCGTTATGACTTTTGACTTTCAGAAATCAGCCCGATCTGACATCATAGAGGCCGTATAATTTTATTTCTTCTAGGAAAACCCTAAAACCGAGTGAAATTCTTACTGCTTTTTGAAAACTCAAAATTGGAATCTGCCAAAGCCAATATGTTACATTTACACCGTTATGACTTTTGACTTTCAGAAATCAGTTCGGGCTGACATCATAGAGGCCCTTCTAGGAAAACCCTAAAACCGATTGAATAATTCTTACGCCTTTTTGAAAACTAAACATTTGAATCTGCCAGAGCCAAAATGTTCTATTTACACAGTTATGGCATTTTGACTTTCAGAAATCAACCTAGGCTGACATTAGAGAGGCCGTATAATTTTTTTTATTCTAGGAAAACCCTAAAACCGAGTGAAAAATTCTTACGGCTTTAGAACTCAAAATTGGATTCTGTCAAGCCAATATGTTACATTTACAACGTTACGACTTTTGACTTTCAGAAATCAGCCCGGGCTGACATGAAAGAGGCCGTATAATTTTTTTTCTTCTGGGTTCTTCTAGGAAAACCCTAAAAACGAGTGAAAAATTCTTACGCCTTTTTGAAAACTCAAAATTGGAATCTGCCAAAGCCAATATGTTATATTTACACCGTTACGACTTTTGACTTTCAGAAATCAGCCCGGTCTGACATCATAGAGGCCTAATTTTTTTTCTTCTAGGAAAACCCTAAAATCGAGTGAAAAATTCTTACGGCTTTTTGAAAACTCAAATTGGAATCTGTCAAAGCCAATATGTTACATTTACACCGTTATAACTTTTTGACTTTCAGAAATCAGCCCGATTTGACATCATAGAGGCCGTATAATTTTATTTCTTCTAGGAAAACTCTAAAACCGAGTGAAAAATTCTTACGGCTTTTTGAAAACTCAAAATTGGAATCTGCGAAAGCCAATATGTTACATTTACACTGAGAAATCAGCCCGGGCTGACATCACAGAGGCCCTTCTAGGAAAACCCTAAAAACGATTGAATAATTCTTACGCCTTTTTGAAAACTAAACATTTGAATCTGCCAAAGCCAAAATGTTCTATTAACACCGTTATGACTTTTGACTTTTAGAAATCAGCCCAGGCTGACATTAGTGAGGCCGTATAATTTTTTTAATTCTAGGAAAACCCTAAAACAGAGTGAAAAATTGTTACGGCTTTTTGATAACTCAAAATTGGATTCTGCCAAAGCCAATATGTTACATTTACACCGTTACGACTTTTGACTTTCAGAAATCAGCCCGGGCTGACATCAAAGAGGCCGTATAATTTTTTTCTTCTGGGAAAACCCTAAAACCGAGTGAAAATTTATTACGGCTTTTTGAAAACTCAAAATTGGAATCTGTCAAAGCCAATATGTTTCATTTACACAGTTATGACTTTTGACTTTCAGAAATCAGCCCGGGCTGACATGAGAGAGGCCGTATAATTTTTTTTTCTTCTAGGGAAACCCTAAAACAAAATGAAAAATTCTTACGCCTTTTTGAAAACTAAAAATTTGAATCTGCCAAAGCCAAAATGTTCTATTTAAACCGTTATGACTTTTGACTTTTAGAAATCAGCTCAGGCTGACATCAGAGAGGCCGTATAATTATTTTTATTCTAGGAAAACCCTAAAACCGAGTGAAAAATTCTTACGGCTTTTGAAAACTCAAAATTGGATTATGCCAAAGCCAATATGTTTCATTTACACCGTTACGACTTTTGACTTTCAGAAATCAGCCCAGACTGATATCAAAGAGGCCGTATATTTTTTTTTCTTCTAGGAAAACCCTAAAAGCGAGTGAAAAATTCTTACGCCTTTTTGAAAACTAAAAATTTGATTTTGCCAAAGCCAAAATGTTCTATTTACACCGTTATGACTTTTGACTTTTAGAAAATCAGCCCAGGCTGACATCAGAGAGGCCGTATAATTTTTTTTATTCTAGGAAAACCCTAAAATCGAGTGAAAAATTATTACGGCTTTTTGAAAACTCAAAATTGGATTCTGCCAAAGCCATTATGTTATATTTACACCGTTATGACTTTTGACTTTTAGAAAGCAGTCCGGGCTGACATCAAAGATGCGTATAATATTTTTTCTTCCAGGAAAATCCTAAAACCGAGTGAATTCTTACGGCTTTTTGAAAACACAAAATTTGAATCCAGCAAAGCCAATAAGTTACATTTACACCATTATGACTTTTGACTTTCAGAAATCAGCCAAAGCTGACATCATAGAGGCCGTATAATTTTATTTCTTCTTGGAAAACAATAAAACCTAACGAAAAATTCTTGCGCAGTTTTGAAAACTCAAAATTGGAATCCGTCAAAGCCAATATTTTACATTTACACCGTTATGACTTTTGACTTTCAAAAATCAGCCCGAGCTGACATTATAGAGGCCGTATACTTTTGTTTTCTTCTAGGAAAACCCTAAAACCGAGTGAAAAATTCTTACGGCTTTCTGAAAATTCAAAATTTGGAATCTGCCAAAGCCTATATGTTACATTTACACTGTTATGACTTTTGACTTTCAGAAATCAGCCCGGGCTGACATCATAGAGGCCGTATAATTTTTTTTTCTTCTAGGAAAACCCTAAAACCGAGATAAAAATTCTTACGCCTTTTTGAAAACTCAAAATTGGAATCTTTCAAAACCAATATGTTACATTTACACCGTTATGACTTTTGACTTTCAGAAATCAGCCCGATCTGACATCATAGAGGCCGTATAATTTTATTTCTTCTAGGAAAACCCTAAAACCGAGTGAAATTCTTACGGCTTTTTGAAAACTCAAAATTGGAATCTGCCAAAGCCAATATGTTACATTTACACCGTTATGACTTTTGACTTTCAGAAATCAGCCCGGGCTGACATCACAGAGGCCCTTCTAGGAAAACCCAAAA
Source organism: Haberlea rhodopensis (assembly GCA_907163345.1). Classification (NCBI taxonomy): domain Eukaryota; kingdom Viridiplantae; phylum Streptophyta; class Magnoliopsida; order Lamiales; family Gesneriaceae; genus Haberlea; species Haberlea rhodopensis. Next base: position 36,082 of record CAJQUN010000474.1, on the reverse strand, counting down.
CCGATTGAATAATTCTTACGCCTTTTTGAAAACTAAACATTTGAATCTGCCAGAGCCAAAATGTTCTATTTACACAGTTATGGCTTTTGACTTTCAGAAATCAACCCAGGCTGACATTAGAGAGGCCGTATAATTTTTTTTTCTTCTAGGAAAACCCTAAAACCGAGTTAAAAATTCTTACGCCTTTTTGAAAATTCAAAATTGGAATCTGTCAAAGCCAATATGTTACATTTACACCGTTATGACTTTTGACTTTCAGAAATCAGCCCGATCTGACATCATAGAGGCCGTATAATTTTATTTCTTCTAGGAAAACCCTAAAACCGAGTGAAATTCTTACGGCTTTTTGAAAACTCAAAATTGGAATCTGCCAAAGCCAATATGTTACATTTACACCGTTATGACTTTTGACTTTCAGAAATCAGCCCGGGCTGACATCACAGAGGCCCTTCTAGGAAAACCCAAAAACCGATTGAATAATTCTTACGCCTTTTTGAAACTAAACATTTGAATCTGCCAGAGCCAAAATGTTCTATTTACACAGTTATGGCTTTTGACTTTCAGAAATCAACCCAGGCTGACATTAGAGAGGCCGTATAATTTTTTTTATTCTAGGAAAACCCTAAAATCGAGTGAAAATTTTTTACGGCTTTAGAACTCAAAATTGGATTCTGTCAAAGCCAATATGTTACATTTATAACGTTACGACTTTTGACTTTCAGAAATCAGCCCGGGCTGACATGAAAGAGGCCGTATAATTTTTTTTCTTCTGGGAAAACCCTAAACCGAGTGAAAATTTTTTACGGCTTTTTGAAAACTCAAAATTGGAATCTGCCAAAGCCAATATGTTACATTTACACCGTTATGACTTTTGACTTTCAGAAATCAGCCCGGGCTGACATCAGAGAGGCCGTATAATTTTTTTCCTTCTACGAAAACCCTAAAACCGAGTGAAAAATTCTTACGCCTTTTTGAAAACTCAAAATTGGAATCTGTCAAAGCCAATATGTTACATTTACACCGTTATGACTTTTGACTTTCAGAAATCACCCCGATCTGACATCATAGAGACCATATAATTTTATTTCTTCTTGGAAAACCCTAAAACCGAGTGAAAAATTCTTACGGCTTTTTGAAAATTCAAAATTGGAATCTGCCAAAGCCAATATGTTACATTTACACAGTTATGACTTTTGACTTTCGGAAATCAGCCCGGGCTGACATCATAGAGGCCGTATAATTTTGTTTTCTTCTAGGAAAACCCTAAAACCGAGTGAAAAATTCTTACGGCTTTTTGAAAACATAAATTGGAATCTGTCAAAGCCAATATGTTACATTTACACCGTTATGACTTTTGACTTTCAGAAATCAGCCCGATTTGACATCATAGAGGCCGTATAATTTTATTTCTTCTAGGAAAACTATAAAACCGAGTGAAAAATTCTTACGGCTTTTTGAAAACTCAAAATTGGAATCTGCCAAAGCCAATATGTTACATTTACACCGTTATGACTTTTGACTTTCAGAAATCAGCCCGGGCTGACATCACAGAGGCCCTTCTAGGAAAACCCTAAAAACGATTGAATAATTCTTACGCCTTTTTGAAAACTAAACATTTGAATCTGCCAAAGCCAAAATGTTCTATTTACACCGTTATGACTTTTGACTTTTAGAAATCAGCCCAGGCTGACATTAGAGAGGCCGTATAATTCTTTAATTCTAGGAAAACCCTAAAACATAGTGAAAATTTGTTACGGCTTTTTGATAACTCAAAATTGGATTCTGCCAAAGCCAATATGTTACATTTACACCGTTACGACTTTTGACTTTCAGAAATCAGCCCGGGCTGACATCAAAGAGGCCGTATAATTTTTTTCTTCTGGGAAAACCCTAAAACCGAGTGAAAATTTCTTACGGCTTTTTGAAAACTCAAAATTGGAATCTGTCAAAGCCAATATGTTTCATTTACACAGTTATGACTTTTGACTTTCAGAAATCAGCCCGGGCTGACATCAGAGAGGCCGTATAATTTTTTTTTCTTCTAGGAAAACCCTAAAACAAAATGAAAAATTCTTACGCCTTTTTGAAAACTAAAAATTTGAATCTGCCAAAGCCAAAATGTTCTATTTAAACCTTTATGACTTTTGACTTTTAGATATCAGCTCAGGCTGACATCAGAGAGGCCGTATAATTATTTTTATTCTAGGAAAACCCTAAAACCGAGTAAAAAATTCTTACGGCTTTTGAAAACTCAAAATTGGATTATGCCAAAGCCAATATGTTACATTTACACCGTTACGACTTTTGACTTTCAGAAATCAGCCCAGACTGACATCAAAGAGGCCGTATAATTTTTTTTCTTCTGGGAAAACCCTAAAACCGAGTGAAAAATTCTTACGGCTTTTTGAAAACTCAAAATTGGAATCCGCCAAAGCCAATAAAAAACAAGTCAGTAGACACTAAGTGAAGTGCGGAAAAATTTAGCAAGTCAGTAGACACTAAGTGAAGTGCGGAAAACGTCTGCTGAACTTGTGAGTAAATAAAGCAAACAATAAAAAACAAGTAAAGAACACAGGGATTGTTTCTGGAAGTTCGAAGCACAACGCTTCTACGTCTCCCCTTCTTCCTTTGCAGGAAGGATACACTAGAAGAATTTGGTTTACACTTTACAGTATACAACCTCCTTAGGCTTTCACACAGCTATGCCTAAACTCCTAGCAACACAATGTATAGAATTCATTTACAAAGTAAACTATCTAACACTCCTTTGAATGACTTTTACACTTGTAAGCTTTGCGTGTTTTTGAACGATCTTTGAGCAGTACACCAGTTTAACTTGATCTTTTATATATCAGTAGGTGTTCCTTGCTCTGGCTGAATCTACAAAAAATTATCACTTGATAAATTTCTCTGTTTGAATGTATAGAATATTCGATTGTCAGTGGATTCAACTGTTTCTTCATTCATTCAGCATCTGTATTTATAGACTTCATTTCCAACGGTAAACTTTCTTGGTATGGAAGGTTCAGCGTAGAATCTGTTTTCTTCTCTATTTTATTTTCCTTCCATTTTTATTCAGCAACGGCTCTTTCAATCTGACGGAATTGGTGGCGATGATTTTGTAGTGCTTGTCGCTCTGTTGTGCCTTTGTAAAATGGATTTGTACTCTCGCTGCTGGATTCACTTCTACTGGTTTTGTAACTTCAGTATCCAGTCGTACTTTTTAGCTTAGTAGATGTTGGTTAGACTTGATAAAAGACTTCATGCAGTAGATGTTTTTATCCAGTGAGTATCTCAGTCCGGTAGATGTCTTCATCCGGTAGATGTCTTCATCAGGTAGATATCTTCATCCGGTGGATGTCTTCACCCAGTGGATGTCTTCATCCGGTAATGTCTTTATTCGGTAGATGTCTTCATCCGGTAGATGTCTTCATCCGGTGGATGTCTTCACCCAGTGGATGTCTTCACCGGATAGGTGTCTTTATCCGGTGGGTGTCTTTATCCGGTGGGTGTCTTTATCCGGTAGATGTCTTCACCCGGTGGATGTCTTTACCCGGTGGATGTCCTCACCCGGTGGATGTCTTTATCCGGTGGATGTCTGTAATCACCAAAACTTAGGAATCGTTTCCCAACAATTTCCCCCTTTTTGGTGATGACAAAACTAAGCAATAATCGGTGAATCCTGAAAAGACTTGAAGACATAATGGAAAGGAAATTTTCATTTGTTATAAATATAAGCAGATTACAAGTTGTAATCAAACTGGACAATTGAGAGAGATTCATCTTTATTTAATATGAATTTTTATAACTGGATAAAGCTTAAGACAAATCTATTTTTACAGATTATAGCTGATACATGACAAATTGTTTAAACAAGCAATGTAGACCGGAGATCTTCAATCCACCTAATTTCAGAGAGGAAGAGCTCGATCCACCTTGTTTCAGAGAGGAAGAGCTCGATCCACCTTGTTTCAGAGAGGAAGAGCTCGATCCACCTTGTTTCAGAGAGGGAGTCGGGAAGAGTCAAATGTATATGCATCTGGCCTCCATGACTCTGTCTTCCGGTCTACCTTGTTTCAGAGAGGAAGTCGGGAAGAGTTCAAATGTATATTCATCAGGCCTCCATGGTTTATGGATTCACCTAATGAAAATACTCTATCTCTCTTGAGAATACTCTATCTCTGTCTTCCCCCTTTTTGTCATCAGCACTCAGATAACTCCTGATTGCAGTTCCTGACTGATGATGAGCATCAGAGTAGGATCCAAACGCTGAAGCTTAACGGAGCTGGGTTAGATAAGTAATCAATCCATGAGGGGTTGATTTAGATAAGTAATAAACCCATGAACATAAGCAATTTCGTAGATGAAACCAAGGAATTTTCAGGGCATAGAAAGTGAAAAGAACCATGATGAGTGAATGTGTGTTGTGAAAGCAAACATGAGTCTCTATTTATAGAAGAAATTCAATAAGTGTGAACACAAAAAAAAAAAAAAAACGTTACGATAAACATGGAGAAAATTTAATGAAAACAGTAAAAAGATAAGAGTAATTAATAGGGGAACAGAAAGTGATACTATTTGCGCCCGAACCAATGTTTGGAATAGTCACGCTTTTCGGTAGTTGGTTGGCGCGGACTTCGAGATCTTGGCTGGGAAGCAGATCTGGAGTGATGTCCACCTTCAGGGGCAACAGGTGCGCGCTGAGCTAGACCTGATTCTCTTCTTGGTGGGGGAGCATATGCAGTGGACTTGGACTGGTAGTGGATAGGCTTTGGAAAGCCAGCACTTAAATCCTGAAGCTGTGAGGCAAAGGCCTCCTGCATAGTATCTAGCGGCTCAGATAAAAGCTTCTTGGTGTCTTCAATTTTCTCCTCCAAGGCAAGTGTAGAGGCAGCATGGAGAGAGTCATTCTGCTGCTTCAACTGGATATTAGTTTGGGCTATCCTCGAGAATACATCGGCAAAGGCATCAAGAACGAATTGATGATTTCTGTCAACAGCAGTTTGAAGTCTGTCAAGGTCTCGATTTATACGCCCAAACTGATGATCTGTATGAAGCTGATGACTATCAATAGCATTGCTGGCATTGCGTTCTTCAGACTTGAGTTTATTGATCTCACTGGCCAGCCCGGAGATCAATGTTGTCATATTGCCAAGTTGTACTGTTAGAGCGGAGGGACCTTCAATGGACAAAGGGTCAGCAAAGTCAAAAAAAATCAGCAGAAGGTTCATTTCCTACTGATTGTTCCAATGCCTCAGGTGGAGTGGCAGCAGGTGCAGGATGCGAGCCAGTAAGAACACGTTGAGGGCTGGTATGAGCATCAGCTGCAGTTGAGGACACGCAGCGTCCAGGGGAGGTAGCAGCTGGATGAATTTGTGAGATTGAAGGGTTAAGTTCAGAAGTTGTTGGGTGAGCAGAAGGTTCAATTTGTGGGGAGAGTTGGGTTTCAGGGTGAGTCGGAGGTTCAATTTGTGGGGAGAGTTGGGTTTCAGGGTGAGTCGGAGGTTCAATTTGTGAGGAGAGTTGGGTTTCAGGGTGAGTCGGAGGTTCAAGGGGTTCAACTTGATGGGTGATTTGGCAATCATCAGTGAGTGCAGCATGGGCAGAGGTATCAGGGGAATGGATAGGTGTTTATGTATGAGTTGAGGAAGGGATAGTTATGGATGGGGTAGCCTGGGTAATTACCTTATGAATAACGCTGTCAACATCTATGGAATCAATGTCCATATCTGGTTGAGGTGAAGCATCATCCAAAGTGGTTTCACCTGCGGGAACCGTTTCCACGATACTTGAAATAGGTGGGATTGTTGGAGCTGAGCTGGAGACAGTCAGATCAAGGTCATCAACCACTAGTGGTTCAACCTGAGGAACCAGCACTGCAGTACTAGGAACATCATGGATGCTTGGGGCTAAGCTCAAGTCAGTAGGAGCGGAGTCATCATCACCTGGTACAGTTGAGCATGAGTGCAGACCAGTACTGATTCTTAAGTCATGTAGAGCAGTCTCTGCCATTTCAAGCTTGGGAACAAGAGCATTTAGCACAGCTCGGTCATGATTGGCAGTCCTAGCTGTAGCATTGAATTCATTATGTCGGGATATGATCAGGGTCTGGAGTTCACCCACATAAATCATTAGGCGGAACACATCCCGAAGCTGGAGAGCTTTCTTTACGTCTTGAGCTTGGAGGAAGGCCATCACTTGATTCTCATCGTGCCTGGCCTGTTCCAGAATTGGAAGAAAATCAACAAGGCAAATTTGCAAACGTGCTTGCTCCCATCTATCAAATACTTCAAGTTGAGGCTGCATGTTTGCCTCGACTGTGCTCATGACTAAGTCAATCTCATATGCCACTGGAGTGGATAAAGGGATCATGGATTCTTTTCCTCTTCCAGTGGTGGTGGTCTTGGGATGGCAATATGGCCAAAGGGATTTGGGTGTTCTGAAAGAAATTGAGCCTGGTTGTTGAAGGGTACTGGGGTTGGTTGATGTGTTGGCTGCAGAAGAGGTTGGGTTAAATGGGATCATGGCCAGCGGGGCAACGGAGCTTCAAACGTTGGGATCACAGCCTCAAACATGGCTGCTGATACTTGAAGCTTGGCTGCAGCTGGTCCTCCTCTTTTTGTTCTTGGTCTTTTCGCTGGTGGAATAGGTGAAGTTTCATCAGATTCTGAGACTGTATGCTCAGAGTCACTGACTACCAGAGGTTGTCTCCTCTTGACTGCTGCTGGTTTGCTGGTCTTAGTCTCTCCACCGACTCGTTTCTTATTGATCTCTAGATATCTGGCAGTTATGAGTCGCCCTGGGTGGAGAGAAGAAGAGTCTCCGGTCTGAATATTTTTGCTCTCAAAGATACGACTAAGAGGGAGAGCAAATCCCGATTGACCTTTTCCGGAGAGCACTAAGTTTGATAGCACTTGAAACAACATTACTGACCAGTTAATTTCAACGTTATTTGTGATTGCACTCATCAGTGCAAATTTCTCAGGTGTGATGACGTCGAAAGATCCATCTTTGCATAGCAGCCCTTTGGATATGACATCTGCCAGTTGGCGAAAGTGGCTCTTAATCAATATCTTTTTGAAGGGTGGTTTGGGGACGTTCATGTGAGTCAGAAAAACCCTTTCTCATCGCCTCTAGGATTGGCACAGATACGGAGAAGGCAGTTGTTATCCCAGACATTGGAAGACACATCTGAGTGGCAAAGTCTTCCATAGTAATATTGATATGTTGTCCACTGATAGAGGACACAACGGCTTCGCCAACTATCCGTGCATTGGCGAAGAACTCCTGAATAGCCGCCGGATACTAAGTAGGTGTTTGGCTTAAAATCACCAGTAATCCAGAGGTGTCCAACTTTTGGAACACTGCTTTCATGGCTTCATCGTCTGAAGATAAATAGAGTGAAAATCCACATGAATAGCGTTGGTGAGAAAACTCGGCTGCGTTGTCTTTGACATGTTGAAGATTTGAAAATCCTGTGAGATAAAAAAAATTCTTTTAGGGTTTTGAGATTTTCAGAAGTGTTTAAGGAAGTAAACTGATTCTACGGAGGATTAGGCGGTTAAAAGATAATGGGTAGATGTAACGTCGTACTGTAGATGAACGGACACATGTGTACGTGGCGTTCATCTAAACCATTTAAAGAATTAAAAATTCAGAAGCAGTGAGTCTAAAAAGGGCGGGATTTGAATAAGTTAAAGGTAAGAAAATAAATAATTTGAATTCCGACGTCCCAGCTGGTTGCTAAAAAGGGAAGCTATAAGTCAGCAAGGCTTAAATAGTAACATCCACTGGTATGTAGACATCTACTGATATAGTAGCATCCACTGCAGTGGATCATTGTGTTACCAGCCAGGCATCAGACTAGGAAATATTTTACCAAAATTCCCCCTCAAAATATTGAAAAACATACAAACAATTCCCCCTGAATTTAATATCAGTAAATAAAAACGAATTAAGAAGAAATATCAATTAATCCAAGGATATTCCGGAAGTAAGAGAATTTTGCATCCGGTAGGGGCTTGGTAAAAATATCTGCTGCTTGCTGCTCAGTAGATATGTACTCCAGTCGGATCTCCTTCTTCATTACATGGTCTCTGATGAAGTGATGACGTATGTCGATATGCTTTGTTCGAGAGTGAAGTACTGGATTGTAAGTGATGGCTATGGCAGATGTATTGTCACAGAAGATTGGAGCTTCAGTTGACTCAATGCCATAGTCTCTCAATTGTTGTTGAATCCAGAGCAGCTGAGCGCAGCAACTTCCAGCAGCAAGGTATTCTGCTTCAGCTATAGAGGTAGCAATGGAAGTTTGCTTCTTGCATCCCCATGAAATAAGTCTATCTCCTAAAAACTGACAGTACCCACTGGTACTCTTCTTGTCAATTTTGCATCCAGCATAGTCTGCGTCTTAGTATCCGATAAGATTGAAAATGGAGTCCTTTGGATACCATAGACCGACATTCTCAGTCCCTTTTAAGTACTTCAGAATGCGTTTAGTTGCTGTGAAATGAGATTGTTTGGGATTGGCTTGAAATCTGGCACAGATGCAAACTGCAAACATGATGTCAGGTCTACTGGCTGTTAAGTAGAGTAATGAACCAATGATACCACGATACATTTTCTCATCTACTGGTATTCCAGATTCATCCAAATCAAGCTTTGCAGATGAGCTCATAGGTGTAGCAGCAGCTGAGCTGGTATTCATCCCATACTTCTTCAGAAGCTCTTTGGTATACTTGGATTGATTTATCAGAATTCCCTCACTGGATTGTTTGACTTGCAATCCTAGGAAAAATGATAATTCTCCCATCATGCTCATCTCAAATTGATCCTGCATAATTTTAGAAAATCTTTCGCACAATTTTGAGTTAGTACTGCCAAAAGTGATGTCATCAACATATATCTGAACTAGCAGAGTATGGTCACCCTTAGTAAATTTGAATAAATTTTTATCCACAGTGCCGATGGTGAAGTTGTGTTCAATCAATTATTTTGACAACGTTTCATACCATGCACGGGGAGCTTGCTTCAGACCATACAAAGCTTTGTTCGGATGATAAACATAGGAGGGTTGCAGATGGCTTTCAAATCCAGGGGGTTGTTCAACATAGACTTCTTCCTGGAGATTACCGTTAAGAAAGGCACTCTTAACATCCATCTGATAGACTTTGAAGTCTTTATATGCAGCAAAGGCAAGAAATATGCGAATGGCTTCTAATCGGGCTACAGGGGCAAAGGTTTCATCGAAATCAATGCCTTCTTCCTGCCTGTATCCCTGTGCAACTAACCTTGCTTTATTCCTGATTACAGCACCATTCTCATCTAACTTGTTTCTGAAAACCCATTTAGTGCCAATTACTGTGTGTGGCGATGGACGTGGAACTAAATGCCAAACATTATTCCTTTGAAATTGATTCAGTTCTTCTTGCATTGCTTCTACCCAGCTAGGATCTAGGATAGCTTCATCAATCTTCTTAGGTTCTATGTGAGAAATGAAAGCTGTATGAAGGAATTCATTAATCATCTGTCCTCTGGTACGCAGAGGAGCAAGAGGGTTACCGATGACCTGCCCGGGTGGATGATCCTTCTTCCACCGGAGCGGAGGTCCAAGGGGATTGACTTCTTCAGTTGTATTGATTTTGGATAGTTGCTCAGGAGAATCGACTTGTTCATTGTGTGCATTGTCTCCATCCACTGCAGTAGGAGTCAACCTGATTCCAGTGTTAGTAGGTTCCAGTTCCTGTTGATCAGCAGGTTCTTCTACCTGTGCTTCTGGAACTTCTGGCTCTAAGCTGCAGTCAATCCTTCTATTTGGCTCTTCTTCTACATCACTTGGATCATCAATAACTGTGTTTTCCAGTCGATTGCTCAAATTGCTGATCCGTAAGTCGTTTTCAATGCTCTCTGCAGACTCATCAAATTTAACATGAATGGATTCTTCTACAGTAAGAGTGTTGTTGTTGAAAACTCTGAAAGCTTTACTCATAGTAGAATAGCCAAGAAATATTCCAGCATCAGATTTAGCATCAAAAGCGGTGAGATGAGTTTTTCCATTGTTGTGAATAAAACATTTGCAACCAAACACATGGAAATAAGAAATATTTGGCTTAATGCCATTCCAGATCTCATATGGAGTTTTGTCTGCTCGTTTATTAATCATTGATCTGTTTTGCGTATAACAAGTTGTGTTGACTGCTTCTGCCCAAAACCTCTGCTATATATTGGATTCTGCTAGCATAGTTCGCGCAGCTTCTTTCAAAGTGCGGTTCCTACGCTCAGCAACTCCATTTTGCTGTGGTGTTCTTGCAGCAGAGTATTCGTGTTTGATACCTAGGTCATCTAGATATGATTCGAGTGATTGATTGGTAAATTCTGTACCCTTGTCACTGCGAATTCTATCTATCCCATATGATTTCTCTTTTTGTAGTCTCTTGAGTAGCTTGATCAGCTTTGGAGTAGCCTGATCTTTACCACTCAGAAATAAGACCCACGTAAAACGAGAGTAATCATCTATCAACACTAGAGTGTACTTCATTCCCCCTAGACTTGTTACTGGTATAGGACAAAAAAGATCCATGTGCAGCAACTCTAGGCACCGAGAAGAAGATCTACTCCCTTTGTTCTTAAAGGTGGATCTGATTTGCTTACCCAATTGACAGGCTGAACATATCTTATCTTTTGAGAACTCGATTTGGGGCAGTCCAACAACCAGGTCAAGTTTACGAAGACTGGCAATAGTTTTAAAATTTAAGTGACTCAACCGCTTGTGCCAAAGCCAATTTTTAGAGTAATTCAAAGCAGCAAAGCAAGTAGGGGAGGCAGGTTGATTAAAATTCCAATCAATCAAATAGGTGTTCTCATGCCTTTTTCCTACAATTAGAGTATTACCATCGTCTGTTTTAATTGTGCAGGTGTGTTGGTTGAATTCTACAAAATATCCATTGTCACATAATTGACTGATACTAATCAAATTGTAGCACAAGTTTTCTACCAGCAAAATATCTTTGATGATAACGTTACCATGGATAATCTTACCCTTACCCACAGTTCTACCTTTCGCGTTGTCCCCAAATGTTATTTTTGGTCCTGAGATTTCAACCAGTTCAGATAGCAGGGTAGCATTCCCTGTCATATGTCTAGAGCATCCACTGTCCAGAAACCACTCTGAGCTTCAAACTTGCTGGACTCTAGATATCTGCAATTAAAGCGAAAATACATAATTGGTACCCAATCCTACTTGGGTCCAGGAGGAATTAGTTCTTTCGGAACCCACGCTTGTATGACTCTGAGTAGCTTAGGTCGGTGTGTGTTCTGAAATTTGCGTGTATTAAACATTGATGGTAATGGTCTAGAACTTGTAGTGTGATAATATGTGTATGCATGTGCTTTTGGTTTGTAATTCCTGTTATAAAGTATATATCTCTTCTGGACAGGCTTACAGTTGTAGTACCAGTTGGGTTTAACCTCTCTAGCTGCTCGACCAGTGGGTTTAAGTTCATTTCTGAGCTTTTGCCTCGGTTTAGCCTTTGAGTGGTTCTACATAACCGATACCCCTGTGCTGTGTCTGTTCCTTGATGAGTGTTGCTTTAACAGGTTCTTTAACCAGTTCATAAGGGTCATATACTGTGCTAGATCTTACAAAGTTCATTGTTTGAACTTTGCTTTTTGTTAGACACAGTTGAGGTTTATTACCAGATGAACTGCCATCATTACTATTATAGCCTATGCCTGTTAAATCACCAGCAAGCCTTATAGACTCAAGCTGTAGGGTCTTCCTACCTTAACATCAATTAGTACACATAAATTGGACAGAACTTGCATTATAACCACTTAAGAGTTCCGGTTGTAGCTTGAGCTAAGGAGATTACAGGCCAAAATAAAATTTCCAAAAGCTATTTAATTACATTCCCATTAATGAATGTTAAAGCTATAGGTTTACACTACTCCTAGAGTAGAGACTATCAAAATCCTGCATCCTACATTCATCTTGCTTCCTTTAGCTCACCTCCTCAACCCGACCCTAGGCCCTCGGTCCAAAAGTGTACCTACAGGGATAACACATCGTGAGCATATACACATTTACTTAACATTATATCAAAAGCATACAGTAATGCATAACATCCTAGTTAAGTAAAGGTTATTGGTCGTCCTTCGACTTCCTTTGTTATCCCTGACTCTTATTCATTTATTAGGGCATCTTACCCCATTGTATGGCATCTTACCATATCATAATCATCGTGTGGCATCTTACCACGTGGGCATCTTACCCAATCATATGGCGTCTTACCATGTCATAAACATTGCGTGGCCTCTTACCACGGGGCATCTTACCCAATCATATACTTTGGGTGGCATCTTACCACGCGGGCGTCTTACCCAATCATACACGTCGTATGACCTTATCATAAACTTCATCATCATAAACGTCATCATAAACATCATCATCAAAACATCATCATAAACATCTTCTTCATAACGTCATCATAAAACATCATCATAAACATTGTCATCGTAACATCATCATAAATATCATCATAACCATCGTCATCGTAAACATCATCATAAACATCTTCATCATAAACATCATCATAAGCATCATCATAAACATCATCATCGTAAACATCATCATAATATGTAAGGGTATGGTTTACCGTCCGATGCTCGTACGTCTCTTACGTACCTTAATTCCAAAAGAAGGAGAAATCGTAGAACTTTATCTCCTTGAAGTCGTGGGCACCTGGGATGGTTCTACATAACCATACAAATTGATATTAGAAGCTAAACATAGTCCAATATCCAAAAATCCCACAAAAAATCAAAAAAACCACATTTTTATATCTCGCGATCGATCGCTGCCCAGGCCCGATCGATCGCGAGATCACACTGGACGAGGGGCAAAAATTCCCTTCTTGGCGATCGATCGCCACTTTTGGCGCGATCGATCGCCAGCCTCGCCGATCGATCGCCCAAGAGTGGCGATCGATCGCCAAATGCTACTGGCGGACACTGGAGGCTCGCGATCAATCGCCAAGAACGGGCGATCGATCGCCGAGTGCTGTACTCCGAAATTTCGCCATTAATGCTCATTTTCAAGCTCCTCCTCATGCCACCCAAAACCAAACTTCCTCACAACTTCAATAACATCATAACCCACTAAAACCCACATAAAACACTTCAAAAATCATACCCCAACCATAAACAACACATACCCAAACAAACCCACATAAAACATCAAAAACTTAACCCATTTCAACACCAAACATCATAAAACTTATAGGAATGGTTCCATACCTCTTGTAGGCTCCAAATCCTAGCAAAGATCACACAAACAAAGTTTTTGTGGAACTTTCCTTCTCCTCCTTTGGTGGAACTCGAAAATGGGTAGGGTTTGGGGTTGGGAAGTGATTTTGGGGATTTTTAAAAGGTGAAAGGTAAAGTGGGGGTTAAAGTGATGGGTAGAGGATTTAAAAAGGGGTTGCTTTAACTTAATTAAAAATTGTACCCCAAACTTAACATGATGTATAAAATGCTCCAACATAGTATTTTAAAAGCATTTTACAAAAATGCTCCAAACTTCATCTAAAATCACATCCTCCTCATATTTAATAATTAACACAATTAAATCATGTTAACATCTTAATACCCAACACATAAATCCATCAACACATGATACATCATATAAACATAATTAATGCCTTACTTGCAATTAATTAATTTCGGGTCATCACATTACTCCCCTACTTACAAGATTTCGTCCTCGAAATCGCATGCACTTACCCAAAAGAAACTAAACATAAATCATACCAGAAAATAGTTTGGGGTAATGCTGCATCATATGCCGCTCCGTTTGGCCGTCTGTCTGAGGGTGATAAGCTGTACTCAGTCTCACCTCGGTGCCCAAAGCTGTCTGGAGACCCTCCCAGAAATGAGAAGTAAACCTTGGGTCTCTGTCAGACATGATCGAGACTGAAATCCCATGCAACCTCACTACATCCCGTACATATAATTGGGCCATCTTTAGATACGTGAAAGTCATACTGTAAGGGATGAAATGAGCCACCTTCGTCAGCCTATCCACGATCACCCAGATCGCATCAAATCCAGAGGCCGACCTTGGTAAGTGGGTCACAAAGTCCATAGATATATGCTCCCACTTCCACTTAGGTACCTCCAAGCTCTTCAGCTCGCCACCAGGCCTCTGCCTTTCCGCCTTTACTTGTTGGCAGATTAAACATCTCTTAACATAATTGATCACATCATGTTTCATGCGTCTCCACCAGAATTGACCACTCAGGTCCTTATACATCTTTCTTCCTCCGGGGTGGATACTGAATCGGCTACTATGAGCCCGTTCTAAAATTCCTTTACGTAACTCTGGTGTATCTGGGACTACCCATCGGTTGCCCAGTCTTAATGAATCATCTTCAGCCACTCTAAACTTTGTTGGCTGACCTCGAAGTACTATCGATGACCATCTCTGCACTTCATCGACGTGTCCACATCGAAGTCATAGCCCAGATGGCAATAGGAAGTCATCAAAGCTGATAAACACATAACATCCTCAGCAGTACTCTTCACCTTCCGACTTAAGGCGTCTGCTATCAAATTTGCTTTACCAGGATGGTACTCAATTTCACAGTCATAATCCTTGAGCAGATCCATCCATCTTCTTTGACGCATATTCAGTTCAGCCTGAGTGAATAGAAACTTTAGGCTCTTATGGTCTGTAAAGATGGTAAACGTAGTACCATAAAGATAATGACGCCAAATCTTTAAGGCGAAAATGATAGCTGCCAGTTCCAGATCATGGATTGGGTATCTGGTCTCATGAGGCTTCAACTGTCTTGAAGCATAGGCTACCACTTGTCTGTCTTGCATCAATACGCAGCCCAAACCCTGTAATGATGCATCCGTGTACAAGGCAAACCTCTTATCCTCAGACGGAATCACCAATACTGGCGCGGTCGTCAAACGACGCTTCAATTCTTGGAAGCTTTCCTCACAAGCTTCGGACCAAAAGAATGGGACTCCTTTCTGAGTCAGCTGTGTCAATGGCTTAGCGATCTTAGAAAATCCCTCGACAAAACGTCGGTAATAACCTGCTAAGCCAAGAAAACTCCGTATCTCGGGTACAGAAGTGGGTGCTGCCCACTCCATCACAGCTTCAATCTTCCTGGGATCCACAGATATCCCTTGGCTAGATATGACATGGCCTAGGAATACCACGCTGTCCAACCAGAACTCGCACTTGCTAAGCTTTGCATACAACTGATGATCCCTGAGGATCTGAAGTACTGTCCTCAAGTGCCGTACATGATCTTCTTCGGTCCGAGAGTAGATGAGTATATCGTCAATGAAAACTATGACGAATTGGTCCAAAAATGGCTGGAACACCTTGTTCATCAAACTCATGAAAACAGCCGGGGCATTCGTCACCCCAAAAGGCATGACTAGGAATTCATAGTGCCCATACCTAGTCCTGAAGGCTGTCTTCTGGACATCCTCTTCTCTTACTCGAATCTGATGGTACCCCGACCTCAGATCGATCTTACTGTAGAGCCTCGTACCATGCAACTGATCAAACAAATCATCGATCCTCGGGAGTGGGTACTTATTCTTCACTGTAGCTTTGTTCAGTTGTCTGTAATCGATGCACAAACGCATCGAACCATCTTTCTTCTTCACAAATAAAACTGGTGCTCCCCAGGGCGATACGCTAGGGCGTATATAGCCTTTATCAAGGAGCTCTTGCAACTGAATCTTTAATTCCCTTAGCTCCGCTGGTGCCATCCTATAAGGGGCACGAGAAATGGCCGACGTCCCCGGTAATAACTCAATCCCAAACTCGACCTCTCTCGTCGGTGGGAATCCGGGAATCTCGTCCGGAAAGACATCAGGAAACTCCGCCACAATGGGCACGTCCTCAACCTTTACTTCTTCTTTCTTTCCCGTAACATCAACGGCATAAATGAGATATCCTGAATGGCCTCGTTCCAACAACTGTGCCATCTTGACAGCAGATATCAATGGAATCTTTGAGCGAGAACCATCCCCATAGAACGTCCATGGAATTCCCATATCGGATTTAAACCGTACAGTTCTCTGCCTGCAGTTCACAACTGCCTGATACCTGTTCAGAACGTCGATGCCCAGAATGCAGTCAAAATCTGACATTCCCAGAACAATCAAATCTGACCTTAGTTCTTTATCCTCAAAATAAATGAGGCCATTGTAGACGATCCGATCAGTAATCATACTTCTTCCAGCGGGGGTCGAGACTATAAGAGGCGTGGGCGACAGAGAAGTGCATATGTGGTGTCTTTCCACAAAACTTGTTGACACAAAAGAGTGTGACGCACCTGTGTCGATCAATATAAAAGCAGGGTGCGTAAATAAAAGACACGTACCCGCTATAACCTCCTCCGGAGCCGCTGAAGCCTGCTCCCTTGTCAGTGCATAGACTTGTCCTTGAGGTGGCCCCATGGGCTGACCTCCATGCTGACGCGGCACAAATGGGGGTCTGTGCTGTGCTGTCCTATCCGCAGGCCTCCCCGCAGGACCCTGTTGACTCCCCCTGTTGGGACACTGTCTAGCAAAGTGGCCCTTGTCGCCACAAACATAGCACCCTACACAATCTTTCGTCGGATGTGGTTGCCCACAAAGAGTGCATTGAATCTTCCCGGATCTGTCTCCCTGAGACTGCCCCCTTCCAGATGGGGCATCACTCCTTCGGTTCCCCTTCCATCTATTGTCAGACCTCTTACCACTGAACCTTGACGCCGATGAGTTCCCCCTTGACTTGAACTGATCACTCCTTGGCTTCAAATTATCCGGAGTGGATTTCTGAGAGGGTGCCGACGGTGGTACAACATCAGGGTATGCACCCACTCCTAGTTCGGCCAGCTCGGCCCGTGAGAGTGCATCGTCAAAGCAAGTAGGGCCATAAGTAATCACCCTATCGTACAGCTCCGGCCTCAAGCCCTTCATAAAATTCCTCATCTTTGCTTGAGTGCTCGTGGCGATGTGAGGCACATATCTGAGTAAGGAGCAAAACTGAAGAGCATAATCTGACACTGACATATTACCTTGCTTGAGGTGAGTGAATTCATCTTCCTTAGCCTGTCGTGCTGCAGCCGAGAAATAACGGTTCAGAAAGCGAGTTCGAAACATTTTCCAGTTAACTTCATGACCTTGAGCCTCTTGCTCTACCACAGTGGTCTTCCACCACATTAGCGCCTTCTTGGCCAATTGGAACTCTGCTAACCGTATCCATGCTGTCTTCGCACATGGGGCTGCCACAAAGATCTGCTCTATTCTTTCTAACCATTCCTCAGCTCGTTCCCCAGTTTCGGTTCCTTCAAAGGTTGGGGGTCGGTATGCAAGAAACTGAGTTAAGCTTAGCACCCCTGGCAAACAACTGTTGTTCGGCCGGTTCATCATCAAAAGCTGGCGGGGATAGGGGATTCGTACGCCCCGCACTTGCATTGACGCTCACTGCGTCACCTACCTCCACGTTTGCTGCCATACTGCAACACAAGGGTTAACAACAAGATCCAAAAGCAGTTCGTATAATACTTCGTTAGATAACAAAACATGTTAGCACAACATCATATACTTCATGTGCAACTTATGCGCAAAACATGTTTAAAAGTAAGCACCTAGCTAACTTATTGCTAAGGCTACCCTTCACTCATTCCCGGGTTATCTAACCACTGCTCTGATACCACTAATGTAGGGTCTTCCTACCTTAACATCAATTAGTACACATAAATTGGACAGAACTTGCATTTATAACCTCTTAAGGGTTCCGGTTGTAGCTTGAGCTAAGGAGATTACAGGCCAAAATAAAATTTCCAAAAGCTATTTAATTACATTCCCATTAATGAATGTTAAAGCTATAGGTTTACACTACTCCTAGAGTAGAGACTATCAAAATCCTGCATCCTACATTCATCTTGCTTCCTTTAGCTCACCTCCTCAACCCGACCCTAGGCCCTCGGTCCAAAAGTGTACCTACAGGGATAACACATCGTGAGCATATACACATTTACTTAACATTATATCAAAAGCATACAGTAATGCATAACATCCTAGTTAAGTAAAGGTTATTGGTCGTCCTTCGACTTCCTTTGTTATCCCTGACTCTTATTCATTTATTAGGGCATCTTACCCCATTGTATGGCATCTTACCATATCATAATCATCGTGTGGCATCTTACCACGTGGGCATCTTACCCAATCATATGGCGTCTTACCATGTCATAAACATTGCGTGGCCTCTTACCACGGGGCATCTTACCCAATCATATACTTTGGGTGGCATCTTACCACGCGGGCGTCTTACCCAATCATACACGTCGTATGACCTTATCATAAACTTCATCATCATAAACGTCATCATAAACATCATCATCATAACATCATCATAAACATCTTCTTCATAACGTCATCATAAACATCATCATAAACATCGTCATCGTAACATCATCATAAATATCATCATAACCATCGTCATCTTAAACATCATCATAAACATCTTCATCATAAACATCATCATAAGCATCATCATAAACATCATCATCGTAAACATCATCATAATTGTAAGGGTATGGTTTACCGTCCGATGCTCGTACGTCTCTTACGTACCTTAATTCCAAAAGAAGGAGAAATCGTAGAACTTTATCTCCTTGAAGTCGTGGGCACCTGGGATGGTTCTACATAACCATAAATTGATATTAGAAGCTAAACATAGTCCAATATCCAAAAATCCCACAAAAAATCAAAAAAACCACATTTTTATATATCGCGATCGATCGCTGCCCAGGCGCGATCGATCGCGAGATCACACTGGACGAGGGGCAAAAATTCCCTTCTTGGCGATCGATCGCCAGCCTCGCCGATCGATCGCCCAAGAGTGGCGATCGATCGCCAAATGCTACTGGCGGACACTGGAGGCTCGCGATCGATCGCCAAGAACGGGCGATCGATCGCCGAGTGCTGTACTCCGAAATTTCGCAATTAATGCTCATTTTTCAAGCTCCTCCTCATGCCACCCAAAACCAAACTTCCTCACAACTTCAATAACATCATAACCCACTAAAACCCACATAAAACACTTCAAAAATCATACCCCAACCATAAACAACACATACCCAAACAAACCCACATAAAACATCAAAAACTTAACCCATTTCAACACCAAACATCATAAAACTTATAGGAATGGTTCCATACCTCTTGTAGGCTCCAAATCCTAGCAAAGATCACACAAACAAAGTTTTTGTGGAACTTTCCTTCTCCTCCTTTGGTGGAACTCGAAAATGGGTAGGGTTTGGGGTTGGGAAGTGATTTTGGGGATTTTTAAAAGGTGAAAGGTAAAGTGGGGGTTAAAGTGATGGGTAGAGGATTTAAAAAGGGGTTGCTTTAACTTAATTAAAAATTGTACCCCAAACTTAACATGATGTATAAAATGCTCCAACATAGTATTTTAAAAGCATTTTACAAAAATGCTCCAAACTTCATCTAAAATCACATCCTCCTCATATTTAATAATTAACACAATTAAATCATGTTAACATCTTAATACCCAACACATAAATCCATCAACACATGATACATCATATACATAATTAATGTCTTACTTGCAATTAATTAATTTCGGGGCGTCACACAAGCATTTCATCCTTTCTGGTAGTAGACGCATTCCAAGTGCTAACCAGTTTGCTGAGTTTCTGGTAGGCACACTTGGCTTCATCTCTTTCTTTTACTAGGAGACTGGTTGTTTCCCTTAAGCAATTCAACTCCCTTGATTGTTCACAATCAAGTTTGTTTTTATGCGTTTCAGTTGGGATTGAGTGCTCAGTCTTATAGCTTTCAAAGGATTCATATAACGTCCGATACTCATTGATCATGTTCTGCAATGCATTGGTAAGTTCACTATGTGTAAATTTAGATAGGTTAGACTCTTGTACCTCAATCTCATCATTTGCCATCAAGCAGTGGACTTCTTCATCTTCACTCTCGCTTGATGAGCTCATTGATTCTTCTGATTCTGACTCAGAATCAGCCCATTTGCTCTTGCTTTCTTCAGCCATCAATACTTTTTGATCTCTGTCCCTTCTGGATGATCTTCTTGTTTCCTTTGATTTTCTATAATCTTTGGCTCCTCTTTTGTGATCATCCTTTTTGGGTTTAGGACAGTCAGCAATGAAGTGCCCTGGTTTGAGGCAGTTGAAGCACACTCGCTCTTCTTCTTCTGACTTTCCCTTAGAACTCTGCCTTCGAGGATATGATTGATAGGATTTTTGGCTCTTCTTCATGAATTTCCCAAACTTCTTCACGAACATTGCCATAGCGTCATTACACATTTTTTCTGGAGTCATTTCTGTGGAAGTAGGCAAGGACTCCGATGCAGTGAGAGCTTTGGTTGATTGACTGGTACTGGGTTCATCTTCCACCCGTATACCTAGTTCAAATTCATAGGCTTTTAAGTCAGCGAATAGATCATGTAGATCTATCTTGTTTATGTCCTTCGATTCTCTCATAGCAATTGTCTTGACATCCCATTCTCTTGGGAGCCCTCTCATCACCTTGAGAATAACTTCTCTGTTGGGTAACTCTTTACCCAGACTGCTAAGTTCATTAATTATACCAGTCACTCTCTCATCATATTCGTTGAGAGTCTCTCCATTTGTCATTTTGATGTGCTCAAATTTCTGTAAGGCCATAGTGAGCTTGTTCTCTTTTGTTTGATCATTTCCTTCGCAAAGTTGAGCAATCTTCTCCCAGATGTCTTTTGCTGTGGGACACATTTTGATCTTGTTGAACATATTTTTGTCCAAAGTTTTGAACAAAATGTCCTTTGCAACATTGTCCAGATTGGCCTTCTTTCTTTCTTCATTTGACCACTGAGATGTTTCCTTCTCTACCATCTGTGGTTCACCAATTGTGATAGAGGCAGCTGTATTGATTTTCATAATCTTCATGGGTCCTTCAGTAATTACATACCACATATCATCATCTTGAGCGCTTAGATGTGCTTGCATACGGATTCTCCAGTCATCATACTCATCCTTCTTGAACATAGGGATCTTGCTAAATGATGCCATTTGAACTTTAATATATCTCAAGATTGAGAAGAACCTGCTCTGATACCACTTGTTAGGATCGGAGGCGTGTTTAGAAGGGGGGGTTGAATAAACACTGCCCTTAAATTCTGATCTTCGACTGATTACTGCAAACTGTTAAGTAATGCAGTAGCTTCTCAATCAATTTAGCAAGTCAGTAGACACTAAGTGAAGTGCGGAAAACGTCTGCTGAACCTGTGAGTAATTAAAGCAAACAATAAAAAACAAGTAAAGAACACAGGGATTGTTTCTGGAAGTTCGAAGCACAACGCTTCTACGTCTCCCCTTCTTCCTTTGCAGGAAGGATACACTAGAAGAATTTGGTTTACACTTTACAGTATACAACCTCCTTAGGATTTCACACAGCTATGCCTAAACTCCTAGCAACACAATGTATAGAATTTGTTTACAAAGTAAACTATCTAACACTCCTTTGAATGACTTTTACACTTGTAAGCTTTGAGTGTTTTTGAACGATCTTTGAGCAGTACACCAGTTTAACTTGATCTTTTATATATCAGTAGGTGTTCCTTGCTCTGGCTGAATCTACAGAAAATTATCACTTGATAAATTTCTCTGTTTGAATGTATAGAATATTCGATTGTCAGTGGATTCAACTGTTTCTTCATTCATTCAGCATCTGTATTTATAGACTTCATTTCCAACGGTAAACTTTCTTGGTATGGAAGGTTCAGCGTAGAATCTGTTTTCTTCTCTATTTTATTTTCCTTCAATTTTTATTCAGCAACGGCTCTTTCAATCTGACGGAATTGGTGGCGATGATTTTGTAGTGCTTGTCGCTCTGTTGTGCCTTTGTAAAATGGATTTGTACTCTCGCTGCTGGATTCACTTCTACTGGTTTTGTAACTTCAGTATCCGGTCGTACTTTTTAGCTTAGTAGATGTTGGTTAGACTTGATAAAAGACTTCATTCAGTAGATGTTTTTATCCAGTGAGTATCTCAGTCCGGTAGATGTCTTCATCCGATAGATGTCTTCATCAGGTAGATATCTTCATCCGGTGGATGTCTTCACCCAGTGGATGTCTTCATCCGGTAGATGTCTTCATTCGGTAGATGTCTTCATCCGGTAGATGTCTTCATCTGGTGGATGTCTTCTCCCAGTGGATGTCTTCACCCGATAGGTGTCTTTATCCGGTGGGTGTCTTTATCCGGTGGGTGTCTTTATCCGGTAGATGTCTTCACCCGATGGATGTCTTTACCCGGTGGATGTCCTCACCCGGTGGATGTCTTTATCCGGTGGATGTCTGTAATCACCAAAACTTAGGAATCGTTTCCCAACAAAAACCCTAAAACCGAGTGAAAACTTCTAACGGCTTTTTGAAAACACAAAATTGGAATCTGCCAAAGCCAATATGTTACATTTACAGAGTTTTGACTTTTGACTTTTAGAAATCAGCCCGGGCTGACATCAGAGAGGCCGTATAATTTTTTTTCTTCTAGGAAAACCCTAAAACCGAGTGAAATATTCTTACGTGTTTGGGAAACTAAAAGTTGGTATCTAACAAAGCCAAAATGTTCTATTTACACTGTTATGACTTTTGACTTTTAGAAATCAGCCCACACTGACATCCGAGAGGCCGTATAATTTTTTTTATTCTAGGAAAACCCTAAAACCGAGTGAAAAATTCTTACGGCTTTTTGAAAACTCAAAATTGTAATACGCAATAGCCAATATTTTATATTTTCACCGTTATGACTTTTGACTTTCAGAAATAAGCCCGAGCGGACATCATAGATGCCGTATAATTTTTTTTCTTCTTGGAAAACCCTAAAACCTAAGGAAAAATTCTTACGCCTTTTTGAAACTCAATATTGGAATCTGCCAAATCCAATATGTTACATTTACACAGTTATGACTTTTGACTTTCAGTAATCAGCCCGGTCTGACATCATAGAGGCCGTATAATTTTTTTTCTTCTAGGAAAACCCGAAAACCGAGTGAAAAATTCTTACGACTTTTTGAAATCACACTATTGGAATCTGCCAAAGCCAATATGTTACATTTACACAGTTTTGACTTTTGACTTTCAGAAATCAGCCCGGGATGACATCAGAGAGGGCGTATAATTTTTTTTCTTCTAGGAAAACCCTAAAACCGAGTGAAATATTCTTACGCATTTTTTAAAACTAAAAATTGGTATCTAACAAAGCCAAAATGTTCTATTTACACCGTTACGACTTTTGATTTTTAGAACTCAGCCCAGACTGACATCAGAGGGGCCGTATAATTTTTTTTATTCTAGGAAAACCCTAAAATCGAGTTAAAAATTCTTACGGCTTTTTGAAAACACAAAACTGGAATCTGTCAAAGACAATATATTACATTTACTCCGTTATGACTTTTGACTTTCCGAAATCAGCCCGATCTGACATCATAGAGGCCGTATAATTTTAATTCTTCTAGGAAAACCGTAAAAGCGAGCGAAAAATTCTTACGGCTTTTTGAAAACTCAAAATTGGAATCTGTCAAAGTCAATATGTTACATTTACACCGTTATGACTTTTGACTTTCAGAAATCAGCCCGGGTTGACATCAGAGAGGCCGTATAATTTTTTTTCTTCTAGGAAAACGCTAAAACCGAGTGAAAATTTTTTACGCCTTTTTAAAAACTAAAAATTTGAATTTGCCAAAGCCAAAGCCAAAATGTTCTATTTACTCCGTTATGACTTTTGACTTTTAGAAATCAGCCCAGGCAGACATCAGAGAGGCCGTATAATTTTTTTTATTCTAGGAAAACCCTAAAACCGAGTGAAAAATTCTTACGTCTTTTTTAAAACTCAAAATTGGAATCTGTCAAAGCCATTCTTTTATACCGTTATGACTTTTGACTTTTAGAAATCAGCCCAATCTGACATTATAGAGGCCGTATAATTTTATTCCTTTTAGGAAAACCCCAAACCGAGTGCAAACTTCTTACGACTTTTTGACAACACAAAAGTGGAATCTGCCAAAGCCAATATGTTACATTTACACAGTTTTGACTTTTGACTTTTAGAAATCAGCCCGGGCTGATATCAGAGAGGCCGTATAATTTTTTTTTTCTAGGAAAACCCTTAAACCGAGTGAAATATTATTACGCATTTTAGAAAACTAAAATTGGTATCTAACAAAGCCAAAATGTTCTATTTACACCGTTATGACTTTTGACTTTTAGAAATCAGCCCAGACTGACATCAGAGAGGCCGTATAATTTTTTTTACTCTAGGAAAACCCTAAAACCGAGTTAAAAATTCTTACGCCTTTTTGAAAACTAAAAATTTGAATCTGCCAAAGTCAAAATGTTCTATTTACACCGTTATGACTTTTGACTTTTAGAAATCAGCCCAGGCTGACATCAGAGAGGCCGTATAATTTTTTTATTCTAGGAAAACCTAAAACCGAGTGAAAAATTCGTACGGCTTTTTGAAAACTCAAAATTGGAATCTGTCAAAGCCAATATATTACATTTACACCTTTATGACTTTTGACTTTCAGAAATCAGCCCGATCTGACATCATATAGGCCGTATAATTTTATTTCTTCTAGGAAAACCCTAAAACCGAGTGAAAAATTCTTACGGCTTTTTGAAAACTCAAAATTGGAATCTGCCAAAGCCAATATGTTTCATTTACACTGTTATGACTTTTGACTTTCAGAAATCAGCCAGAGCTTACATCAGAGAGGCCGTATAATTTTTTTTCTTCTAGGAAAACCCTAAAACCGAGTGAAAAATTCTAACGCCTTTTTGAAAACTAAAAATTTGAATCAGCCAAAACCAAAATGTTCTATGTACACCGTTATGACTTTTGACTTTTATAAATCAGCACGTGTATGTTACATTTCTAGGAAAACTCTAAAACCGAGTGAAAATTCTTACGGCTTTTTGAAAACTCAAAATTGGATTATGCCAAAGTCAATATGTTACATTTCTACCGTTACGACTTTTGACTTTTAGAAATCAGCCCAGGCTAACATCAAAGAGGCCGAATAATTTTTTTTCTTCTAGGAAAACACTAAAACCGAGTGAAAAATTCTTACGGCAACTCAAAATTGGAATCCGCCAAAGCAAATATGTTACATTTTCACCGTTATGACTTTTGACTTTCAGAAATCAGCCCGAGCTGACATCATAGAGGCCGTAAAAAATTTTTTCTTCTTGGAAAACCCTAAAACCTAACGAAAAATTCTCACGCCTTTTTGAAAATTCAAAATTGGAATATGCCTAAGCCAATAAGTTACATTTACACAGTTATGACTTTTGACTTTCTGTAATCAGCCCGGTCTGACATCATAGAGGCCGTCTAATTTTTTTCTTCTAGGAAAACCCTAAAACCGTGTAAAATTCTTACGGTTTTTTGAAAACTCAAAATTGGAATCTGCCAAAGCCATTATGTTTCATTTACACCGTTATGACATTTGACATTCAGAAATCAGCCCGGGCTGACATCAAAGAGGCCGTATAATTTTTTCTCTTCTAGGAAAACCCTAAAACTGAGTGAAAAATGCTTACGCCTTTTTGAAAACTAAAAATTTGAATCTGCCAAAGCCAAAATGTTCTATTTACACCGTTATGACTTTTGACTTTTAGAAATCAGAAAGGCTGACATCAGAGAGGCCGTATAATTTTTTTATTCTAGGAAAACACTAAAACCGAGTGAAAAATTCTTACGGCTTTTTGAAAACTGAAAATTGGATTCTTCCAAAGCCAATATTTTACATTTACACCGTTACGAGTTTTGACTTTCAGAAATCAGCCCGGGCTGACATCAAAGACGCCGTATAATTTTTTTTCTTCTAGGAAAACCCTAAAACGAGTGAAAAATTCTTACGGCTTTTGAAAACTCAAAATTGGATTATACCAAAGCCAATTTGTTACATTTACACCGTTACGACTTTTGACTTTCAGAAATCAGCCCAGGCTGACATCAAAGAGGCGGTATAATTTTTTTTCTTCCGGCAAAACCCAAAAACTAAGTGAAAAATTCTTACGGCTTTTTGAAAACTCAAAATTGGAATCCGCAAAAGCCAATATTTTACATTTTCACCGTTATGACTTTTGACTTTCAGAAATCAGCCCGAGCTGACATCATAGAAGCCGTATAATTTTTTTCTTCTTTGAAAACCCTAAAACCTAACGAAAAATTCTTACGCCTTTTTGAAAACTCAAAATTAGAATCTGCCCAAGCCAATAAATTACATTTACACTGATATGACTTTTGACTTTCAGAAATCAGCCCGGTCTGACATCATAGAGGCCGTATAATTGTTTTCTTCTAGGAAAACCCTAAAACCGAGTGAAAAATTCTTACGGCTTTTTGAAAACTCAAAATTGGATGTCAAAGCCAATATGTTACATTTACACCGTTATGACTTTTGACTTTCAGAAATCAGCCCGATCTGACATCATAGAGGCCATCTAATTTTATTTCTTCTAGGAAAACCCTAAAACCGAGTGAAAAATTCTTAAGGCTTTTTGAAAATTCAAAATTGGATTCTGCCAAAGCCAATATGTTACATTTACACCGTTATGACTTTTGACTTTCAGAAATCAGCCCAGGCAGACATCAGAGAGGCCGTATAATTTTTTTTTATTCTAGGAAAACCCTAAAACTGAGTGAAAAATTCTTAAGCCTTTTTGAAAACAAAAAAATTGAATCTACCAAAGCCAAAATGTTCTATTTGCACCGTTATGACTTTTGACTTTTTGAAATCAACCCAGGCTGACATCAGAGAGGCCGTATAATTTTTTTAATTCTAGGAAAACCCTAAAACAGAGTGAAAAATTGTTACGGCTTTTTGATAACTCAAAATTGGATTCTGCCAAAGCCAATATGTTACATTTACATCGTTACGACTTTTGACTTTCAAAAATCTGCCCGGGCTAACATCAAAGAGACCGTATAATTTTTTTTCTTCTGAGAAAACCCTAAAACCGAGTGAAAAATTCTTACGGCTTTTTGAAACTCAAAATTGGAATCCGCCTAAGCCAATATTTTACATTTTCACGGTTATGACTTTTGACTTTCAGAAATCAGCCCGAGCTGACATCATAGAGGCCGTATAAATTTTTTTCTTCTTGGAAAACCCTAAAACCAAACGAAAAATTCTTACGCCTTTTTGAAAACTCAAAATTGGAATCTGCCAAAGCCAATATGTTACATTTACACCGATATAACTTTTGACTTTCAGAAATCAGCCCGGTCTGACATCATAGAGGCAGCATAATTTTTTTTCTTCTAGGAAAACCCTAAAACCTTGTGAAAAATTCTTACGGCTTTTTGAAACTCAAAATTGGAATCTGTCAAAGCCAATATGTTATATTTACACCATTATGACTTTTGACTTTCAGAAATCAGCCCGCTCTGACATCATAGAGGCCGTATAATTTTATTTATTCTAGGAAAACCCTAAAACCGAGTGAAAAATTCTTCCGGCTTTTTGAAAACTCAAATTGGAATCTGCCAAAGCCAATAAGTTACATTTACACCGTTATGACTTTTGAGTTTCAGAAATCCGCCCGGGCTGACATCAGAGAAGCCGTATAATTTGTTTTCTTCTAGGAAAACCCTAAAATCGAGTGAAAGATTCTTACGCCTTTTTGAAAACTAAAAATTTGAATCGGCCAAAGCCAATATGTTACATTTTCACCGTTATGACTTTTGACTTTCCGAAATCAGCCCGAGCTGACATCATAGAGGCCGTATAATTTTTTTTCTTCTTGGAAAACCATAAAACCTAACGAAAATTCTTACGCCTTTTTGAAAACTAAAAATTTGAATCTGCCAAAACCAAAATGTTCTATGTACACCATTATGACTTTTGACTTTTAGAAATCAGCACGTGTAATTTTTTTTTATTCTAGGAAAACTCTAAAACCGAGTGAAAATTCTTACGGCTTTTTGAAAACTCAAAATTGGATTATGCCAAAGTCAATATGTTACATTTATACCGTTACGACTTTTGACTTTCAGAAATCAGGCCAGGCTAACATCAAAGAGGCCGTATAATTTTTTTCTTCTAGGAAAACCCTAAAACTAAGTGAAAAATTCTTACGGCTTTTGAAAACTCAAAATTGGAATCCGCCAAAGCAAATATGTTACATTTTCACCGTTATGACTTTTGACTTTCAGAAATCAGCCAGAGCTGACATCATAGAGGCCGTATAATTTTTTTCTTCTTGCAAAACCCTAAAACCTAACGTAAAATTCTCACGCCTTTTTGAAAACTCAAAATTGGAATATGCCTAAGCCAATTAGTTACATTCACACAGTCATGACTTTTGACTTTCTGTAATCAGCCCGGTCTGACATCATGGAGGCCGTATAATTTTTTTTCTTCTAGGAAAACCCTAAAACCGAGCAAAACTTCTTACGGCTTTTTGAAAATTCAAACTTGGAATCTGCCAAAGCCAATATGTTACATTTACACCGTTATGACTTTTAACATTCAGAAATCAGCCCGGGCTGACATCAAAGAGGCCGTATAATTTTTTCTCTTCTAGGAAAACCCTAAAACTGAGTGAAAAATGCTTACGCCTATTTGAAAACTAAAAATTTGAATCTGCCAAAGCCAAAATGTTCTATTTACACCGTTATGACTTTTGACTTTTAGAAATCTGCAAAGGCTGACATCAGAGAGGCCGTATAATTTTTTTATTCTAGGAAAACCCTAAAACCGAGTGAAAAATTCTTACGGCTTTTTGAAAACTAAAAATTGGATTCTTCCAAAGCCAATATTTTACATTTACACCGTTACGAGTTTTGACTTTCAGAAATCAGCCCGGGCTGACATCAAAGACGCCGTATAATTTTTTTTCTTCTAGGAAAACCCTAAAACGAGTGAAAAATTCTTACGGCTTTTTGAAAACTCAAAATTGGAATCCGTCAAAGCCATTATGTTACATTTTTACAGTTATGACTTTTGACTTTCAGAAATCAACCCGAGCTGACATCATAGAGGCCGTATAATTTTTTTTCTTCTTGGAAAACCCTAAAACCTAACGAAAAATTCTTACGGCTTTTTGAAAACTCAAAATTGAAATCATTCAAAGCCAATATGTTACATTTACACCGTTATGACTTTATATTTCAGAAATCAGCCCGATCTAACATCATAGAGGCCGTATAATTTTATTTCTTCTAGGAAAACCCTAAAATCGAGTGAAAACTTCTTACGGCTTTTTGAAAACACAAAATTGGAATCTGCCAAAGCCAATATGTTACATTTGCACCGTTATGACTTTCGACTTTCAGAAATCAACCCGAGCTGACATCATAGAGGCCGTATAATTTTTTTCTTCTTGGAAAACCCTAAAACCGAGTGAAAAATTTTACGCCTTATTGAAAACTAAAAATTTGAATCTGCCTAAGCCAAAATGTTCTATTTACACCGTTATGACTTTTGACTTTTAGAAATCAGCCCAGGCTGACATCAGAGAGGCCGTATAATTTTTTTTATTCTAGGAAAACCCTAAAACCGAGTGAAAAATTCTTACGGCTTTTTGAAAACTCAAAATTGGAATCTGCCAAAGCCAATATGTTACATTTACACCGTTATGACTTTTGACTTTCAGAAATCAGCCCGGGCTGACATCAAGAGGCCGTATAATTTTTTTCTTCTAGGAAAACCCTAAACCGAGTGAAAAATTCTTACGGCCTTTTTGAAACTCAAAATTGGAATCTGCCAAAGCCAATATGTTACATTTACACCGTTATGACTTTTGACTTTCAGAAATCAGCCCGGGCTGACATCAGAGAGGCCGTATAATTTTTTTTCTTCTAGGAAAACCCTAAAACCGAGTGAAAAATTCTTACGCCTTTTTGAAAACTCAAAATTGGAATCTGCCAAAGCCAATATGTTACATTTACACCGTTATGACTTTTGACTTTCAGAAATCAGCCCGGCTGACATCATAGAGGCCGTATAATTTTTTTTCTTCTAGGAAAACCCTAAAACCGAGTGAAAAATTCTTACGCCTTTTTGAAAACTCAAAATTGGAATCTGCCAAAGCCAATATGTTACATTTACACCGTTATGACTTTTGACTTTCAGAAATCAGCCCGATCTGACATCATAGAGGCCGTATAATTTTATTTCTTCTAGGAAAACCCTAAACCGAGTGAAAAATTCTTACGCATTTTTGAAAACTCCAAATTGGAATCTAGCCAAAGCCAATATGTTACATTTACACCGATATGACTTTTGACTTTCAGAAATCAAGCCCGGTCTGACATCATAGAGGCCGTATAATTTTTTTTCTTCTAGGAAACCCTAAAACCGAGTGAAAAATTCTTACGGCTTTTTGTGAAACTCAAAATTGGAATCTGCCAAAGCCAAATAGTTACATTTACACCGTTATGACTTTTGACTTTAGAAATCAGCTCAGGCTGACATCAGAGAGGCCGTATAATTATTTTTATTCTAGGGAAACCCTAAAACCGAAGTGAAAAATTCTTACAGGCTTTTGAAAACTCAAAATTGGAATTATACCAAAGCCAATATGTTACATTTACACCGTTATGACTTTTGACTTTCAGAAATCAGCCCAGGATAACATCAAAGAGGCCGTATAATTTTTTTTCTTCGGGCAAAACCCAAAAACCAAGTGAAAAATTCTTACGGCTTTTTGAAAACTCAAAATTGGAATCCGCAAATGCCAATATTTTACATTTTCACCGTTATGACTTTTGACTTTCAGAAATCAGCCCGAGCTGACATCATAGAGGCCGTATAATTTTTTTCTTCTTGGAAAACCTTAAAACCTAACGAAAAATTCTTACGCCTTTTTGAAAACTCAATTAGAATCTGCCAAGCCAATAAATTACATTTACACTGATATGACTTTTGACTTTCAGAAATCAGCCCGGTCTGACATCATAGAGGCCGTATAATTGTTTTCTTCTAGGAAAACCCTAAAACCGAGTGAAAAATTCTTACGGCTTTTTGAAAACTCAAAATTGGATGTCAAAGCCAAAATGTTACATTTACACCGTTATGACTTTTGACTTTCAGAAATCAGCCCGATCTGACATCATAGAGGCCATCTAATTTTATTTCTTCTAGGAAAACCCTAAAACCGAGTGAAAAATTCTTAAGGCTTTTTGAAAATTCAAAAATTGGATTCTGCCAAAGCCAATATGTTACATTTACACGTTATGACTTTTGACTTTCAGAAATCAGCCCAGGCAGACATCAGAGAGGCCGTATAATTTTTTTATTCTAGGAAAACCCTAAAACTGAGTGAAAAATTCTTAAGCCTTTTTGAAAACAAAAAATTGAATCTACCAAAGCCAATGTTCTATTTGCACCGTTATGAATTTTGACCATTTGAAATCAACCCAGGCTGACATCAGAGAGGCCGTATAATTTTTTTAATTCTAGGAAAACCCCTAAAACCGAGTGAAAAATTGTTACGGCTTTTTGATAACTCAAAATTGGATTCTGCCAAAGCCAATATGTTACATTTACATCGTTACGACTTTTGACTTTCAGAAATCTGCCCGGGCTGAACATCAAAGAGACCGTATAATTTTTTTTCTTCTGAGAAAACCCCAAAATCGAGTGAAAAATCTTACGGCTTTTTGAAACTCCAAAATTGGAATCCGCCTAAGCCAATATTTTACATTTACACGTTATGACTTTTGACTTTCAGAAATCAGCCCGAGGCTGACATCATAGAGGCCGATAAATTTTTTTCTTCTTGGAAAAACCTAAAACCGAAGTCGAAAAATTCTTACGCCTTTTTGAAAACTCAAAATTGGAATCTGCCAAAGCCAATATGTTACATTTACACCGTATATGACTTTTGACTTTCAGAAATCAGCCCGGTCTGACATCATAGAGGCCGTATTATTTTTTTTCTTCTAGGAAAAACCCTAAAACCTTAGTGAAAAATTCTTACGGCTTTTGAAAACTCAAAATTGGAATCTGTCCAAAGCCAATATGTTACATTTACACAGTTATGACTTTTGACTTTCAGAATCAGCCCGCGCATGACATCATTAGAGGCCGTATAATTTTTTTATTCTAGGAAAACCCTAAAACGAGTGAAAAATTTCTTACGCTTTTTGAAAACTCCAAATTGGAATCTGCCAAAGCCAATATGTTACATTTACACCGTTATGACATTTGACTTCATAAATCACGCCCGAGCTGACATCAGAGAGGCCGTATAATTTTTTTTCTTCTAGGAAAACCTAAACTCGAGTGAAAAATTCTTACGCTTTTGAAACTCAAAATTGGAATCTGCCAAAGCCAATATGTTACATTTACCCGTTATGACATTTGCCTTTCATAAATCAGCCCGGGCTGACGATCAGAGAGGCCGTATAATTTTTTTTCTTCTAGGAAAACCCTAAAACCGAGTGAAAAATTCTTACGGCCTTTTGAAAACTCAAATTGGAATCTGCCAAGCCAATATGTTACATTTACACCGTATTATGACATTTGACACTTTCATAAATCAGCCGGGCTGACATCAGAGAGGCCGTATAATTTTTTTATTCTAGGAAAACCCTAAAACCGAGTGAAAAATTCTTACGGCTTTTTGAAAACTCAAAATTGGAATCCTGCCAAAGCCAATATGTTACATTTACACCGTTATGACATTTTGACTTTCAGAAATCAGCCCGGGCTGACATCAGAGAGGCCGTATAATTTTGTTTCTTCATAGGAAAACCCTAAAACCGAGTGAAAAATTCTTACAGCTTTTTGTAAAACTCAAAATTGGATCTGCCAAGCAAATATGTACATTTACACCGTTATGACTTTTTGACTTTCAGAAATCAGCCCGAGACATGACATCATAGCGGCCGTCATAATTTTTTTCTTCTAGGCAAAACCCTAAAACCGTAGAGAAAATTCTTACGCCCTTTTGAAAACTCAAATTGGAATCTGCCGAAGCCAATATGTTACATTTACACAGTTATGAATTTGACTTTCAGAATCAGCCCGGTCTGACATCAGAGAGGCCGTATAATTTTTTTCTTCTATGAAAACCCTAAACCGAGTGAAAAATTCTTACGCCTTTTGAAAATTCAAAATTGGAATCTGCCAAAGCCAATATGTTACATTTACACCGTTATGACATTTGACTTTCAGAAATCAGCCCGGGCTGACATCAGAGAGGCCGTATAATTTTTTTTCTTCTAGGAAAACCCTAAAACGAGTGAAAATTCTTACGCCTTTTGAAAACTCAAAATTGGAATCTGCCAAAGCCAATATGTTACATTTACACCGTTATGACATTTGACTTTCATAAATCAGCCCGGGCTGACATCAGAGAGGCCGTATAATTTTTTTTCTTCTAGGAAAACCCTAAAACCGAGTGAAAAATTCTTACGGCTTTTTGAAAACTCAAAATTGGAATCTGCCAAAGCCAATATGTTACATTTACACCGTTATGACATTTGACTTTCATAATCAGCCCGGGCTGACATCAGAGAGGCCGTTATAATTTTTTTTCTTCTAGGAAAACCCTAAAACCGAGTGAAAAATTCTTACGGCATTTTTTGAAAACTCAAAATTGGAATCTGCCAAAGCCAATATGTTACATTTACACCGTTATGACATTTGACTTTCATAAATCAGCCCGGGCTGACATCAGAGAGGCCGTTAAATTTTTTTTTCTTCTCGGAAAACCCTAAAACCGTAGTGAAAATTCTTACGGCATTTTGAAAACTCAAAATTGGAATCTGCCAAAGCCAATATGTACATTTCCACCGTTATGACTTTTGACTTTCAGAAATCAGCCTCGGGCTGAATCATAGAGAGGCCGTATAATTTTTTTTCCTTCTAGGAAAACCCTAAAACCGAGTGAAAATTTCTTACCCCTTTTCTGAAAACTCAAAATTGGAATCTGCCAAAGCCAATATGTACATTTACACCGTATATGACTTTTGACTTTTCAGAATCAGCCCGGGCTGACATCATAGAGGCCGTATAATTTTTTTCTTCTAGGGAAAACCCTAAAACCGAGTGAAAATTCTATTACACCTTTTTAAAACTCAGAATTGGAATCTGCCAAAGCCAATATGTTCCATTACACCGTTATGACTTTTGACTTTCAGAAATCAGCCCGAGCAGACATCATAGAGGCCGTATAATTTTTTTTCTTCTAGGAAAACCCTAAAACGAGTGAAAAAATTCTTACGGCTTTTTGAAAACTCAAAATTGGAATCTGCCAAAGCCAATATGTTACATTTACACCGTTATGACTTTTGACTTTCATAAATCAGCCCGGGCTGACATCAGAGAGGCCGTATAATTTTTTTTTCTAGGAAAACCCTAAAAACCGAGTGAAAAATTCTTACGGCCTTTTGAAAACTCAAATTGGAATCTGCCAAAGCCAATATGTTACATTTACACCGTTATGACTTTTGACTTTCAGAAATCAGCCCGAGCTGACATCAGAGAGGCCGTATAATTTTTTTTTTCTGGAAAAACCCTAAAACCTAACGAAAAAATTCTACGCCTTTTTGAAACTCAAAATTGGAATCTGCCAAAGCCAATATGATATTTACACGTTATGACTTTTGACTTTCAGAAATCAGCCCGGGCTGACATCATAGAGGCCGTAAATTTTTCTTCTAGGAAAACCTAAAACCGAGTGAAAAATTCTTACGCTTTTGAAAACTCAAAATTGGAATCTGCCAAAGCCAATATGTTACATTTACACCGTTATGACTTTTGACTTTCAGAAATCAGCCCGGGCTGACATCAGAGAGGCGTATAATTTTATTTCTTCTAGGAAAAACCTAAAACCGAGTAAAAATTCTTACGCATTTTTGAAAACTCAAAATTGGAATCTACAAGCCAATATGTTACATTTACACCGATATGACTTTTGACTTTCATAAATCAACCCGGGCTGACATCATAGAGGCGTATAATTTTTTTCTTCTAGGAAAACCCTAAAACGAGTGAAAAATTCTTACGGCTTTTGTAAACTCAAAATTGGAATCTGTCAAAGCCAATATGTTACATTTACACCGTTATGACTTTGACTTCATAAATTACAAGCTCAGGCTGACATCAGAGAGGCCGTATAATTTTTTTATTCTAGAAAACCCTAAAACGAGTGGTGAAAAATTCTTACGGCTTTGAAAAACTCAAAATTGGAATCTGCCAATGCCAATATGTTACATTTACACCGTTATGACTTTTGACTTTCAGAAATCAGCCCAGGCTGACATCAAAGAGGCCGTATAATTTTTTTTCTTCGGAAAACCCAAAAACCGAGTGAAAAATTCTTACGGCTTTTTGAAAACTCAAAATTGGAATCCGCAAAGCCAATATTTTACATTTCACCGTTATGACTTTTGACTTTCAGAAATCAGCCAGAGCTGACATCATAGAGGCCGTATAATTTTTTTTCTTTGGAAAACCCTAAAACCGAGTGAAAAAATTCTTACGCCTTTTGAAAACTCAAAATTGGAATCAGCCAAGCCAATAATTTACATTTACACCGTTATGACTTTTGACTTTAGAAATCATCCCGGTTGACATCATAGAGGCCGTATAATTTTTTCTTCTAGAAAAACCCTAAAACCGAGTGAAAAATTTCTTACGGCTTTTTGAAAATCAAAATTGGAAGATTGTCAAAGCCAATATGTACATTTACACGTTATGACTTTTGACTTTCAGAAATCAGCCCGGGCTGAATCAGAGAGGCCGTATAATTTTTCTTATTCTAGGAAAACCCTAAAACCGAGTGAAAAATTCTTGGCTTTTTGAAAACTCAAAATTGGAATCTGCAAAGCCAATATGTTACATTTACACCGTTATGACTTTGGACTTTCAGAAATCAGCCCGGGCTGACATCAGAGAGACCGTATAATTTTTTTTCTTCTAGGAAAACCCTAAAATCGAGTGAAAAAAATTCTTAAGCCTTTTTGAAAACTAAAATTGGAATCTGCCAAGCAACAGGGTTTATTTACACCGTTATGACTTTGGC